>ML266620.1:0-33898 GCA_005239495.1 Nicotiana undulata
AAATTCTCTAGTAAATGAATTGAGTATTGTTGTAACGGTTGGCTAGCCTGGTTCCACGACAGGTTCCATCACAACCCGGATGCGGGTCGTGACATGTTTTCTTATGCAAATCTAGGTGCGAGCTATCAGCCTCCGGGTTAGTGCATTTTGTTGATTCCAGGAGACTTCAAGGTACTTCTGCTCGCGTTCGAAGATCCTCGGAGTCCCCTTCTATTCTCTCGCCCAGAGATTTTCTTTATTTATCTACATACTTTTGTATAGAGCTATATAGATTATAGATGCTTGTGATTTAGCGACATTCCGGGTCTTGGGAAATTCTTTTGAATATGTCAAATGGCACAATTTTTGTTATTTACAATATGTTTTTTTGTCTTTTATCATTGTGTTTTATTTACATTTTCCCTAAATTAGGCTTACCTAGTCGAAGGACTGTCACGACACCTTTCAGAGGTTTAAATTCAGTCGTGCCAGAGCTCTAGGTTCATAGGAGTCGTGAATCATAAGCCGGTTTATTAGAGTCTTGTGGATCGGTGCGGACACGTCCGTACATATCTTCGGGATACTGTGTAGCTGTTAAGAACAATCATACTTCTTTGATTTCCTTGTCGTACAATTATTGACATCGTAAAATCTAAAATTCTATTCTATTCTTTCTCACAAATGGTGAGGACCCGTTATCGCGCCCCCTTTTTCTATCACACGGGTCAGATATAGAGAGATCGGGTTTATGACATTTTTGGACAACTCCTTAAAGGAAAGGTTTAAGGAATAGTCGCCACCACGATTTTTATGGTGCGTTAGGGCACCTTGAGTAAATAACTCATGAACTAATTTGCATTACCAGAGATTGGGTAAGGGCTTGAAATTATCCCAAGGGAAAGGTGTTAGAATCCCCTCAAGATCCACCATTGTGGGTCCCAGCCAAGAAATTGTATGAATTTTGACGATGAACAAGTAGCAAGCAAGGTTCACATAAGAGGGGATTTCAAATAGGTGTGAAAATCTTTAATGGTTTTGGGAAAACATTAGAATAAACATTTGAAAAGTAATTGTCCTAGGTTTAAAGTAATACATATCACATCAATGCAATACCCGGTATGTCACGCCTCGAAGAGGGGCTACACGTGGTATTAGCGTAGCGGTCATCATATCCGTATTCTACCCTTCCCACCTCGTAAAGGTTATTTAAAACACGTGTGTTGGTCACGAATGCTTATCGCGTGCTATTACTCGTCCCATCCTATATGTCCTGGAGGGTATTTAGGACTACTATTCCTACACGGTGAGTATTAGGCTTGTCGCGCCCCCTTTTTCTATAGCACGGGTCGGGTACGGAGAGATCGAGTTTATGACATTTTGGACAACTCCTTAAATGAAAGGTTTAAGGAAGAGTCGCCACCTAACGATTTTTATGGTGCGTTAGGGCACCTAGAGTTGATAACTCATATACTAGTTTGCATTACCAGAGATTGTGTAAGGGCTTGAAATTATCCCAAGGGGAAGGTGTTAGGCACCCCTCAAGATCAAAAACTATGGGTCCCAACCAAGAAATTTTGTGAATTTGGACGGTGAACAAGTAGCAAGCAAGGTTCATATATGAGGGGATTTCAAGCAAGTATGAAAATCTTTAAAAGTTTTGGAGAAAGCATTAGAATAAACATTTGAAAAGAACTGTTTAGGTTTAAAGTAACGCGGATCACATCAATGCAATACCCGGTATGTCACTTTCTCAAAGAGGCGGCTACACGTGGTATTAGCGCACTGGTCATCGTATCCGTATTCGACCCTTCCCACCCCGTAAAGGTTATTTAAAGCGCGTGTGTTGGTCACGGATGCTTATTCCGTGCTATTACCTGTCCCATTCTATAAGTCCTGGAGGGTATTTAGGACTACTAATCCTACAAGGTGAGTACTAGGCTGAACTCCTAGGTTTAAAAGGATAAAATTCTAAGAGACATGTAAAAAAAATAGGACTACAGATATGGGGATCACATAAGGGCAGATACGAGGCTCACAGATCCCTCCACAGATAAACACATAAATAGCACGTCTCAAACACAATCAAAGTCTCAAAACAGGATTTAAAATAGGGATTTTGAGTTGGAAAACAGTAGGCTTCAGCAGTTTTGGTAAAAAGGAATGCCTTTGAAAACTCAGTAATGCAATGGGAAATAGAGGACAAAATAATTTTCGGAAAAGAATGAATGAGTTCGGAGATCCAGTAATTTAGATATATAAGCGGGATATTAGAAACACACATCAGTTTAGAAGAAATCCTCACTAATGGCATGATTTATATAACAGAGTGATTAAAAGAGAAGGCAAGTGACTTTAAAAATTCAGCAGTTTAATAACAATGGGAGTTGGTAGTTTAATGAAAACAGTAGGCTAGTTTAGAAACCCTATAAAGTTGAAAATAAAGCATGAATTTTAAAAGACAAAGTGATTTCAAAAAAAGGTAAACTGACTCTGAAAACCAGTAGTTTGAAAACCAATAGAGTCGGAGTATAATAAAGTTCAGTAGAGAGTAAAGGAATACATGATTTCAATAATCAGTGTTTTGAAAAAATAGAGTAGGAGTTTTAGAGTAAAATAGGGTGAACTTCATAAATGGATAAAAACAAGAGTGAAGCAGCAAAGTTTTAAAGATTTCAAAAGAAGACTAATTAATTCTAATACCAGCCAGGTGTAACACAATTGATTTTGGATTTAGCACGTATTAGGCCTAAGGTTTGCCTAGGCGTGCGTATACATTGCCTATTTATTTTAAAGGGCGAACATGCATATTTAGTTCTGATTTTAAGAGAGATATATGATGATACACTTGCAGAAAAACGTTTCAACCAATTAACCATATTTTTTGCGAGATTATTAGATTAGGTACATGTTAACTAGACGTTCAATAGAGTATAATTGAAAACAGACATGCCAAAAGCAAAATCCTAAGGAACATGATGCCTAATGCTTATGGGAATACCTAAAAGACATGGTTTCTAAATGTCATGCTTATGAAAATGCAACAGAAGTACATTATAGCAGTTGTATTACTAGTTGTTATTATTAAGTGTGAGCGAGCCTGATAAACGATATGTCTATAATAGACATGCTGGAATGAAGAACCTAAACAGGATTTCTAATGCATGAAATGCATGTCCTAAACAGGATGTCTATTGCACACATAGGGAAGTAAATCCTATGGTCATGGTTTCTACCCATTACTATACTAACATGCATGATCCCCTCCCTCATTCACTATCCAACCCCAATATTCGTTTAAAAGTTATTACAAACCTGAATAATAAATTACATTAATGAAAGGAAAAATAAGAAGCTACTTCTATAAGGAGCCTTCAATCAGGCCCATTCTCCCAGCCTCACTCCGTTCGAGTTTCACAGCCTTACATGGCCTGGGTGCGGCCAAGTTCCCTAGGGCCCCAAATGGGTCACTAGTCAATGACAGCACTTAAGCAAAATTGCCAAGATTTTAACAAAGTACAATGTGGAATTACCATCCTTGTGTGTCAAAGTTCAATGAGTACTCAGGGGTACTCAAGGTAATTCTCACACGAAGGGGGTAGGACCTAATTTCTAAGAGTAGTGGGAAGTGCATATAGTATAAAAGAGTGTTGAGTTTGAAAGAGTTCTAAAACAACAGTTTTGAAAGAAATGACTTCAAAGAACAATGAAAGAGTTTTACGAAAGGAAAATAGTTTGCCAAAGAGAAAGAAACAGGCTAATCACAACCCAGCAAAGGTGCATGGTTCAAAATCAACAGGGGAAAGGGAGATGGGGACAAGTAATTCACATGTTAACAATAGAATAAAATCAAAGATTCGCATAGTTACCACATAGTTGTCACAAAGCAATCATAGAGTAATAGGATCAGAATTATATATAGCATTTAGAAATCAGATAGAGGGATACAGGTTGCAGCATGAGAGGCTAGATAGGGGATGGGAGCATGTAACAGTAGTCATGTTGAGATAAGAACATAAACAAATAATCATACTAGTGACATAAGTCTCACATAGAGTCACACAGGAGGGACAAGGGACATATTAGACTGATAGGAAGGGAGGAATAGCAGGGGTATGCTAATTATACCAGATTCAAACAATTATAGAGAATCACATGAGGAAAGCAGAGTACTTATTAGACTAACAACAGAGAAAGGACATTATAGATTCGTGCTAATTACATGGTAGGCAGTAGAACTACAAGATAAAGCACCAAAGGAACAACAGGTATATAAATAAGAATTGAAGCATATTGTGTAGAGACACTTATAAAATTAACTTAGAGACATACCAGTTGATTGATATAGAATAGCAAGGTGAAAAGAGATAGAACAACAATAACATTATGCAGAACAAAGGAGCAACAGAGTAGTAATGTGCAGAACCAAAAGAGCAGCAAGGATTACTCAGTGTGTTTGTGTGGGCTATCAGTATCAGTGTTTTTTCTTTTGCAAAATGAGAAGGCAGAGTATATATAGTTGAAAAACAAGTAGTGAATAGGGTAAAAATCGAGTCAAGTAGTAATTAAAGGAACTCGAAATCAATTAATCAGGAAATTAAGGCAGGCACTCCCTTAAGCCAAGGGATTTGATTCAACCGGTAAGAATCAGTGATATATAAGGAAAGAGGAATCAATACACGATTAATAAGGAAAGGATCAATGTAGTTCAGTAATGGTAACAGCTTAAAATTAGTAAAGTGAGAATCAGAAGTCTCCTTTAATTAAGGGAGTCATCTCAAACAGTAAAGAAGAGGGAGCAAATAAGGAAAAATAATTCTCATAGCAAGAGTGTAACAATCAGGAAGGAATTCAAACATTGTGAATAATTAGGACCAGATACATGAAGTATAATTAAGGAAATAACAACAAGAAACATTTAATATTGCAATCATCCACATAACAAAGTAAGAGAATGATTTGAAGTTGCAAGAACAAGAAGAGTAGCCGAAAATCAATAAAGAGTGTCAACACAGGAAATAAGGGATTCGAAATTAGTACTAACTAAGGAGAGCTTTATTTATTTAAGGAAATATTCAGAATTAATAGAGGATATCAATATAGTACTACTCACAATCCTTCAAGGATTCAAGAATGTTTAAAACAGTACACATTAGGCAAGAAGCAATAGAATCAAAGGTCAACAACATAGCAAAGGTAATAATCACAAGTAATCAAGGTTAGAACATAGCAAACAGATACACACAAATCAGTGTGACAAATCAGTAAAGACATAATCAGGGTTAGAACATAGTGTTAAAACTAAGGTTTTAACATTACAAATCATGATTAAAAGTGATAAAACGTTTAAGCATATGAGAATAATTACTCGACTCTGAGAAATCGTTTGAAGAAGAATTTCAGAAACCCTAAGTGAAAAACTCATTTAAAAAAGGAAAACCTTTAAGAAAAATGTAATAATACTTGTAATAAAACAGGATCTAGTGTAGATCTAAGAAACTCAGAAGGTTCAAAAAGTTATGGTTTGAGAGATATCGGAAAAAGTAGAAGAACCTGCTGTGAAACTCAGGGATAGTGGTAGTTATGGCATGATCACGTCAAAACCCCTCTGGAGGAGGCCGGAAAACCAACCAAGCAGGAACCCCAGTAGTTGTTTGGCATGCTAAAGACCACTGAAGGTCTCAGAGATGAAGTAGACCGGAGAAAGAGGCGTCATGGCAGCTGGTAGTCGAAAGGAGGAGGTCGGAGATAGGCGGAGCTTCATCAGAGAAGGGGGTGAACCGGAAAGGTTCTAGAGAGAAGGGAGAGGGAAAGACCAGAGATAGAGAGAGATAGTTGGTCTCGAAGAATGAAGGGTCGGGGGGGGGGGGGGGGGGTAAGTTGAGAGGTTAATTTAGGTAAGGGATGATCTGTGCCGTTGATCTCATTTGATCAACGACTCAAACCAATTGGGGTTTGGGCTGGGCAGAGACTTGGTTTGGGATGGGTAGTTTTAATGGTTTGATGGGTTAAGGCTGGGGATTGGGTAATTGGGTTAAGGGTGGCTAGATTTTAAATACTCCTCAAAATAAGATAATTAATTAATTAAAAAACTAATAATTATATAAAAGATGAAATTAAGTTTGAATGATTAAAATCACAGTAATTAACTAATATTAAGTGTAAAAATGCATAAATTTTAAATTAAAATAATATAGAACATCCGATTGGGCCATAATTGCAAAATTATTGTAATTGGAATTAAATAAGACCCAATTGGTTAATTTGTGAAATAATTGGATTTAAATGGATAAAGAATTATTATAAATAACATACTAGGCTAAAAAAAATATTTTAAAGTTATTTATGACATAATTTAGGAATTATTTAAACATGAAATATTAAATAAACGGGAAAATAATTTAAATAAAAATATGGAAAAATAGGAAAAAATACTCATCATTACAAAGAATAATTTTGAAAGCTTATATGCAAGTTTGAAAATGATTTGAGGAAAAATTGGGTATCAACATCTGCCCCTCTTTACCCGGGAAGGATGAAAGAGTTGTCGGGTAAAGATATGATGGCCAATTTTGACCAGAGTGAAACTGTGGGGTAAAACTAGGCCGCATCCTGGCTTCTCAGCTGCTTGCATATCCCTGGTTTTACAGGAATCAGGCCGTATGTAGTTCAGGAATCATCGGCGAAATATGCCGGTGATGTTTTACAAGAACGGACGCAAGGTGCTTGGTAAAGCAAAATTGGAAGATCTTACGGGGTTGTTTTGGATAACTGGAGCGGTCTGCTCCTGCCTGGTTGGTTGTTCCGGTTGGATTACCTGTAAGTAGATAACAAGCATATATCGTGCATAGTATAAATATGATGCAAGTTCCCATTGGACTATGAATGTTGTCTTCAAACAATTAGGATGGTCCTTAGACCATGATGTCCTGGGACATGAATCGCTTGGTGCGAGATTCGCAGGCTATGAAATGATGTTCTCGGGCCATGAGGATGGTGCCTCTGAACTATGGTGCCTTTGAATAATGGTATTCAAGTTGAATAAAAGAGATCCTTAGGCCATGAAATGATATTCTCGGGCCATGAAGATGGTGCCTCTGAATGATGACGCCTTTGGACAAGTTGGTGATATTTCAGCCCATGAAGAATGCAGTAGTATGATGTTGACAAGACAGAGCTTAGTCTTGCGATTTGCAAAAAGAAAGAGGGGCAAAGATTAGCCCGAGAGAAAGCGTAAATAAATAATGTGACGAAAGGTGATTGCTTTGAAAAGGTAACAAGGATCTTTGCGTAATGAAATAAAATGCGGAGAGAGGTCGCGTGGAACCTCGTAAGGCAGAATGATAGCTATATGCAATGCAGGTGTAATGACCCGGTCCGTCGTTAGGTAGAACCTGCATTATAATTACTGTTATTGGCATGGTATAGGTTGGTTATTCTATTATTAATGTGTTAGAGTTTATAGGCTTGAAATCGGAAGGGTTAAATGAGAATTCAGTCACTTAGTATTTAAAAATTGCTTTAGAATGGTAAAAGTCAACCAAGAGTTGACTTATTGGTAAACGACCTCGGAATGAGAATTTTATGGCTTGGATAGCTTCATTAGGTGATTTGGGACTTAGGAGTGTGTTCAGAATAATTTTGTGATGTCCGGTGTAGAATTAGGTTTGTACTGGCGAAAGTTAGTTTTTGGTGATTTTTGGTCGGCAGTGAAAAATAGTCTATCGGGGTCAGAATGGAATTCCGACAGTTGGAACAGGTTCGTAATGTCATTTTGGATGTGTTTGCAAAATTTCAGGTCAATCGGAGTTGTTTTGGATAGTTTCAGCATCTTTTGGTGGATTTTAGAAATTTCAAGTTCTTAGGCTTGAATCCGATGTAAATTTGGTGTTTTGATGTTAGTTTTGGTGTTTTGAGAGTGAAACTAAGTTTGAATGATCATATGTGATGTGTTGGTATAGTTGGTTGGGGTCCCAAGGAGCTCGGGTGAGTTTTGGATAGGTTTGGGCTGCGTCGTGCTCGTTTTTCTTATGTTTCGGCGTCGTTTCTTCAAGCATAAATGATATCATATTGAACAAATGAGCTCCGATTACTGTTTTGAATGAAGCATTAGATGCGTACCGTAATTACGGACCCGTAGCAAAAAGATTTGTCGAATTTGCACATCGTATGAGGATTTTATGGCCATTTTACCAAGATTGCCCAGATTTTTCAGGTTAATGACGAAATTGCCCCTAATGGCGTATTAAAAACCTGCACTATTTGCAAATCTTAAAACCTAGATATCTCCTTAATTGCAAATCTTGATAGTTGATTACACGATTATATGTTGTATTGGTTTCGGTTCGAGGTATGTTGGTGAATCAGTTATGACCTATAGAGGTGGAGTATGGGAATGACTTGAGTGATGGAAATTTCTTCGATACAAGGTTTAATGTACCTTACGGATGGTGGAATTCATTGAATGATGGAGTTGTACTGGTAAGTGAAGAGTGTGTAATGTATGAGTGTGCTTGTTACTTCAATGGTGTGGATTACTTTCCTAGTATGTTGATTGCAAACAGGGTCAAGTCATTTTGTTTACTTGGTTAGTGTAATTGAAATTGCGTAGAGTAAATGACGTTCGAGAATGGTTCAGACGGATTCAAGATTATATGTAGCGATCGAGGATTTTCAAGGTGTGAGAAGGGCTAGAACTGAGATTTACGGGGAAGGTGTCAAGGCTTGTGGTGTATTTGCATTATCATGGATTCTATCCATCAGTATCAGGAAAGTGAAGGTAATGACTTTAAATTCGCAGGAGGTATCTTCAGGGAAAGAATTTAATTTGGTTTTTTAGGGATATTTGAGGGAGTACTCAGCGGCTTATAAGCCTTAGACTGTATATTTTATGATCGGATTTCGTGTGGTGAGTCTAGATTGAGAATTGCGGTATTATGGAAAGAAGAAGTATCAATTCGAAGGTAAGTCAGAAGGAACTTGAATGAATAGGACATCTTGGTAGTAGGTCGGATCGGCATGATAAACGATAAGGGATATGATTAGTTCTGTGAGTGTTATGAAGTAATGAGTTGTTACAGGTGTTTCTTAGCAATTCTCTTGGGATTTGGTGGCATGCGTAGCTTGGTTGAACTAGAAGGATTCAGTCCTGGAGGTTTGGTGTTGTACAAATATGATTCGGGAGTTCTTGATGGTTTCTACCACAGTTAAAGATGTATATTTCTACTGGCGTGAGGGCCATGTGATGTATATCGATTTTTCTTCTAGATGGGATCAGCTGGAAAGTTCTTGGCTAGTTGGATACGTAGTTGTTTGTTGCTAGGAAATGAGCATGAAGTTCTCATATTTATCATAGGATTGCATGGCGTATGCGGTATTTTTTGTATAGTGGAGAGTGGCATATGTGAGGTCACGGTTCAGTTCTGGAATGAAGGTCAGAACTGGCAGTTTCAGATGACTAGGTAGGTGATACCACCATTGGGTGACTTGATGAAGGTATACATTCCAGAAAGGACAATGTGTTTGAATAAGGGTGCTTCATTGGTGTTACGACGCTCTCTTGTTGGATCGACTGTTGATATTCGAGTTTGCTCGGGGGCACAGAATAATTTTAGGGGTATCCCTCGCGGAATGATAAAGCATTAGGGGTGTTATATATTGAGTGGTGGAATTGGGATCAGATATGGTAATTGGTGCGCCTCATGGATTTTGAGACTGAGAGTTTTCATGAACAGATTATTTTTGTAGTCGTGAACTACGAGGATGCGAGCAAAGCTAGTCAGGCGTTAGAATATGTCATGACCCAGTCATTCTGAACTTTTGGAGAGTTATCTATCTATTGTGGGTGACCAGAGATGACTTAGAGTTATTGGTAGGCCAGTATGGGTGTGTGTTCTACACTGAGTCGAAATTGTTGACCCCAAATTGCCATTGTTGAGGGATGTATCATTTGATTGTCACTGAGCTTATTCGTGTTTCGGAGTGGTCTATGAGTTACCTTTCGGTGTTTCGAGGAGTTGTGATCGTTGGTTATGTATGTGCATAGGGTATAGTTCTATCGGGGCTTTATAACGAGATTTGAGTAAGGTAAGTAATTGGGTGTTGCAGGATTGAGACGTGTGGGTTATGTTCCTTCTGGTTCAGGTGGCATGGTATCGTCTGATTTCCCCCGTGGTTATGGCAATGCACCTCAAGTAATTGATGTCGAATTTCTCATGGTTATTGATTTTGAGCAAGGTGGCTTGGAGTGTGTCAACTGGTCCAGCGGTTGGATGGGATCACGCCTTGCAGCTCAGTTAAGTAGAGGTATGATCCTTGGTGTCAGATTTGTGTGATATGGTTTCACGATGTGTATTAGGTTTTTAGCATGATGTGGTAATGGTAAGTGTTAGTGGAAGGATAGTCCTCTCGTGTGAGTCTTCTTTATTTAATGAATTGAGCTCTTGGGATGTTATTACTGAGTGCACGAGCTGCACAAGTTATGGCTCTGGATGGTATTGATACTGATCGATGAATGGTTGCTGGTTTCTACGTGTTTCTTTCATCAACGGCACATATGAAGGTGTTAAAGCGAGTCATGGTCTAGTAGGAAGGTATGTACTAGTATTGAGAGGTTTGATGCGGCTATCGTGATTGGGAGTTATCGCTATGGGTGGTTGAGTCATGCGGTATATTATGTGATTACATCTTGAGTTACGGATATGGCTTGGTGCGGCGTGTTAAGATTTTATTCAGTTTATAGGTGTGGAATTTTGATCTTGTAAGTATTTCAGAAGTGGGAAATTGGTTCTAAGGTTATGAGTCAGGTGGAACTATGGAATTTCAATTATGTGTGTTATCGGACCTATATGGGATAGGGTGACGTGGGATCACCCCGACTATTGTGCATGGTAGGTTTCACGGCAATTTTGGTGGCGTTTGGAACAACTTTAGGCACGTTTGAGGACGAACGTATGTTTAAGTGGGGGAGAATGTAACGACCCGGTCTGTCGTTAGGTAGAACCTGCATTATAATTACTGTTATTGGCATGGTATAGGTTGGTTATTCTATTATTAATGTGTTAGAGTTTATAGGCTTGAAATCGGAAGGGTTAAATAAGAATTCAGTCACTTAGTCTTTAAAAATTGCCTTAGAATGGTAAAAGTCAACCGAGAGTTGACTTATTGGTAAACTACCTCGGAATGAGAATTTTATGGCTCGGATAGCTTCATTAGGTGATTTGGGACTTAGGAGTGTGTTCAGAATAATTTTGTGATGTCCGGTGTAAAATTAGGCTTGAATTGGCGAAAGTTAGTTTTTGGTGATTTTTGGTCGGCAGTGAAAAATAGTCTATCGGGGTCAAAATGGAATTCCGACAGTTGGAACAGGTTCGTAATGTCATTTTGGATGTGTCTGCAAAATTTCAGGTCAATCGGAGTCGTTTTGGATAGTTTCAGCATCTTTTGGTGGATTTTAGAAATTTCAAGTTCTTAGGCTTGAATCCGATGTAAATTTGGTGTTTTGATGTTAGTTTTGGTGTTTTGAGAGTGAAACTAAGTTTGAATGATCATATGTGATGTGTTGGTATAGTTGGTTGGGGTCCCAAGGAGCTCGGGTGAGTTTTGGATAGGTTTGGGCTGCGTTGTGCTCGTTTTTCTTATGTTTCGGCGTCGTTTCTTCAAGCATAAATGATATCATATTGAACAAATGAGCTCCGATTACTGTTTTGAATGAAGCATTAGATGCGTACCGTAATTACGGACCCGTAGCAAAAAGATTTGTCGAATTTGCACATCGTATGAGGATTTTATGGCCATTTTACCAAGATTGCCCAGATTTTGCAGGTTAATGACGAAATTGCCCCTAATGGCGTATTAAAAACCTGCACTATTTGCAAATCTTAAAACCTAGATATCGCCTTAATTATAAGGTCAAATTGAGTTATTCAAAAGCCTAAATTGATTAGAATTGCACAAGGAATCCATTGGGAGCAGTGAAACGCGTGAACATTATATATATAACGAGCAGTTCGAGTTGTTTTCCAATTGTTGACCGGGGAGAAGCTTTTTATGCGATGTTTAAGAGGAAATCAGTGTTCTTCATAGAGGTACTTATCTTGATCATTAAAACTCGTTTATGGGTGATTATAGAACATAATCTCAGCATTAAATTCATGAAAATCAGTAGAAAAAGGTGGGTTTAGGGCTTGAGATTATGAGACATTTAGGGGTCGATTTGAGGGGTCAAACGAACTCCGATTTTAGCATTCTTTATATGTACGGACTCATAAAAGGATGAAGAACAGTATTTTATAAAAATTTCAGAGTTTCTGGATACAGGCCCGGGGGTCGGGTTTTGACCAAATTCGGGTTTTTGGGCTAAATTTGATATTTTTCGATAGGAATTTATTCCTTAGGCATAATTTGATGATAAAAATCTGAACTTGGTAGATTTGGAGCGTTCGAAAGTTGATTTGAAAGGCAAACACATTTTGTAGTAGTTTCGGGCTAGTTTTGAGGTAAGTAATGTCTTTAAATCCTGTCCTGAGGGTATGAAACCCNTTTGCTTAATTAGTATTTATATATTATGATATGTTTTGGGTTGTAAGCCATGGTTGGGGCCTAGTGCCGACTTGTTTACCCTTTGAGGGTTCTGTTTACTATATTTTCCTCACTGATATGCTATGACTTTACACTCAGTATTTTCCTGGTAAATTATTTTGACACTCGGAGTATTTTGATACTATTTATTGAAAAATGAAATACTGTTTTAGGTCGAGAACCCGGTATGTTTATGGCCTAAGAGCAAATTGAGAGTGACTGACTGAGTGATGTGAGGAGGATTCCAGGCCTTATGAGTGATGTGAGGAGGCTTCCAGGCCTTATGAGTGATGTGAGGAGGCTTCCAGGCCTTATGAGCGATGTGAGGAGGCTTCCAAGACTTATGAGTGATGTGAGAAGGCTTCCAGAACTTATGAGAGAGGTGAGAAGGTTTCCAGGACTTATGTTGTTATTGCACTTGGGCCTTAGGAGCCCCTTCGGAGTCGGAGCCCATTTCCAGTGAACGCCGGAGAGGTGAGGAGGCTTCCAGGACTTATGAGAGAGGTGAGAAGGCTTCCAGGCCGTATGTTGTTATTGATCTTGGGTTGTAGGAGCCCCTCCGGAGTCTGTAACACACCCCCAGTAAGCGCTGGTACTGATTGAGTGATGCCCGCAGGTCTTATGATGAGTGATGGTGAGGATGCCTGATGGGCAGAGTGATTGTGAGGTTGCCTGATGGGCAGAGTGACTCTGAGGTTTCCTGATAGGCAGAGTGATTGTGAGGTTGCCTGATGGGCAGAGTGATTGTGAGGTTGCTTGATGGGCTGATACTGAAAAATATTGTTACGAGAAATGATAATGGCCCGAGGGGCAGTTTTATGAAAAGTTTTACTGAGTTTTCAAACTATGGTTTACTTCGTTTTCAAACTGGTTTTACTGAGAATTTTATTGAGATATACTGATATTGCACTTGTTTTAAAGGGATTTCTGGAAATTGATTTCGAACTTATTATTTGATGAATACTACATGGTGACTTGGTGTTTTACTGGTTTTGTGGAATGGTGTATCTGTACTGTGTGTTTTATATTACTCAGACTGTGATTTATTTTCATTACTACTGAGTTGGCGTACTCATAAAGACTCCATGTGCTTCAGTGCACAGATTCAGATGACGGTTCGGAGCAGTAGCTGTCTCAGTTCGTTAGCAGTTGTTTACGGGATTTCGAGGTAGCTGTCCAGCGCCCACAACTTCTCCACTTCCCTTACTTATTATGTTTTTAGCATTTGACTCAGAGACAAATATTATAGTTTTAGAAGAGTTAGATTTATTTCCATAGATGCTCATGACTATTGACTCCAGTTCTTGGGTGGTTGTTTAGAATATTATGGGGATGCTAAGACTTAATTATATTATTTGTGCTATGGTTGCATGCTTATTATTAATTTGGGAACTCTTATAATTGAACAAAAGCGTAGTAAAGTGATGATTGGCTAGCCTAGTTCCACGATAGGCGCCATCACGACCTGTTAGGATTTGGGGTCGTGACAGCCGGAAATAAATGCTGGGGAGGTAGCGCTTAACCTCGGAAGGCAGAATGGTAGCCTTATGCAATGTGAGAAAATGCAGGGGCGGTAGAGCTTAATCTCGGAAGGCAGAATGGTAGCCTTATGCAAATATGCGAATGCAGGGGAGGTAGAGCTTAACCTCGAAGTCAGAATGGTAGCCTTATGCAGTGCGAGAAAATGCAGAAGGAGGTAGCGTGGAACCTCGGAAGGCAGAATGGTAGCGTTATGCAAAGATGCGAATGCAAGGGAGGTAGAGCTTAACCTCGGAAGGCAGAATGGTAGCCTTATGCAATGCGAGAAAATTCAGGGAGACAGTGCTTAGTCTCGCAAGGCAGAATAGTAGCCTTATGCAATGCGAGAAAATAAAATGACAGTAAGATTTCTTAACTGATGATAAATTTTGGTGATATGATTGTCATGAACGAAACGTTGTCTGCGATAATAATAAGCGTCGGCATGCGCGACGAGTTTGAGAGCGTATCCTTGAGAAGTATGCATCCTGCAAGGGTAATAAGATGTTTTAGGCTTTCACCGTATTTGTGCCTGCATCCAAAGAAAAATTGTGAGTTCCGTAAAGGGGAGGGTTAGTTCGTATCCCCGCTGGCTCGGCCCGGCCTATCTGCTTGATAATGATAACTTTGTTTGTACCACAGGGGTAGCGTTGCTAAAACAAGTTGTTCTTGAAAAATAAATATGCATGGTTTTATAAAAATATGATATAACATAAGATTGAAAAAAATAATATTCTTTGGATGAACCGACGACCACGACGCGGTTCAAGACATTGCAACCTCTCTTGCTATGGAAATTTTGAGGTGAATGCGTGTGGCTGCTCCAGTTTGATAGGTGAATGCGTGTGGCTGCTGCTTGTGCGGCGACCGGCTGAACTTGCTTCGGAATTTTGAGGTCCCTCCCCAAAATTCAGCCCCAGTTTCCATTCGTGGGGGAAATGAAATTTTTATTAAAATGTGACCGAACCCATAGGGCTGCCTATGTATCCCCTCTTAAATGGGAATCAGGTCAGGCGTAGTTCAATTTACAACATTGATAGAAACATAACAATTACACATAGTAGCGCTTGACTGCATCTGAGTTGATTGGTTTAGGCCAAATTTCTCCATCCATTTCTGCCAATATGAGCGCTCCTCCTGTCAGCACTCAGTGAACCATGTACGGGCCTTGCCAATTGGGAGAAAATTTCCTTTTTGCTTCATCTCTATGAGGAAAGATTTTCTTTAACACCAGCTGCCACGGTGTGAATCGTCTTGGTTTGACTTTCTTGTTGAAGGATCTGGTCATTCAATTCTTATATAGCCGACCATGACAAACCGCGTTTATTCTTTTTCCGTCTATGAAGGCCAATTGCTCATAGCGGCTTCTTACCCATTCTGCGTCGCTGAGCTTAGCTTTTTGTATGATTCTCAAAGATGGGATCTCAACTTCAGCAGGAATGACGACTTCTGTACCATATACCAACATGTAAGGAGTTTCCCTGGTTGATGTGAAAATCGTGGTGCGATACCCCAATAGAGAAAATGATAATTTCCCATGCCATTACTTGTGGTTTTCTATCATTTTCCTCAATATCTTCTTGATGTTATTGTTGGCAGCCTCAACGGATCCATTTATTTGAGGTTTGTATGCTGTAGAATTCTTGTGTTCGATCTTGAAGGTTTCACACATTACTCTCATCAAATCACGGTTTAGGTTGGAACCATTATCGGTGATGATTGACTCTGGAACTCCAAACCGATAAATAATGCGATCGCGGACAATGTTGGCTACCACTTTCTTAGTAACTGCTTTGTAGGATGCTGCTTCGACCCATTTGGTGAAATAGTCAATGGAAACCAGAATGAACATGTGTCCATTGGAGGCTGCATGCTCGATTAGTCCAATAACATCTATGCCCCAAGCGGCAAACGGCCAGGGTGAACTTGTTGCATTAAGCTCACTGGAAAGTACCTTTATCATATCCCCATGTATCTGAGATTGGTGGCATTTGCGGACATAGTGGATGCAATATGTTTCCATGTTCATCCATAAATAACTAGCCCGAAGTATCTTTTTTGTTAGAACAAACCCGTTCATATGAGGACCGCATGTACCAACATGTATTTCCTCCAACAACTTCGTTGCTTCCTTTGCTTCAACACATCTCAGCAAACCCAGATCGGGAGTCCTCCTGCACATGATTCCTCTACTGTGAAAGAAATTGTTTGATAACCTTCAAAGAGTGCGCTTCTGAGTAGCGTTTGCAAGCTCTGAGTACTCTCCCTCTGCCAAGTTCTCCTTTATATCATGAAACCAAGGTTTTCTGTCTGCTTCCTCTTCAACATGGGCGCAGTAAGCCGACTTATTGTGGATCCTCACTAGGATGGGATCAATGAAGTTCTTGTCTGGATGCTGGATCATAGATGACAAGGTGGCCAGTGCATCGGCGAACTCGTTCTGGATTTTGGGAACGTGCTGGAATTCAATCTTTGTGAACCTCTTTCTCAATTCTTGCACACGATGTAGATATGGAAATACTTTGGAATTCTTTGTCGCCCACTCTCCTCGAACTTAGTGTATCAATAAGTCTGAATCACCATTCACTAATAATTCTTGAGCATTCATGTCGATGGCCAAGTTGAGCCTAGGATGCATGCCTCATTTTCAGCCATGTTGTTGGTGCAGGGGAACCTGAGTTTGACGGATACCGGGTAGTGCTGACCAGTTTATGAAATTAAGACTGCTCCAATACCCACACCTTTGAAGTTTGCGTCCCCATCAAAGAACATCCTCTAACGGTCGTAGGATTCTACAATGTCCTCTCCTACGAATGACACTTCTTCATCGGGGAAATATGTTTTCAATGGTTCGTATTCTCCGTCCATAAGATTTTCAGCAAGATGATCGGCTAATGCTTGTCCCTTGACCGCCTTTTGAGTTACGTAAATGATGTCGAACTCACATAACAGGATATGCCATTTAGCTAGCTTGCCAGTGGGCATGTGCTTCTGAAGGATGTACTTGAGCGGATCCATCCTTGATATGAGGTACATTGTGTAGGCACAAAAGTAATGCCTCAGCTTCTGTGTGACCCAAGTCAAATCACAACAGGTGCGCTCTAGTAGAGAATACCGGGCCTCATACAGAGTAAACTTCTTGCTGAGGTAGTAAATTGCTTGCTCTTTCCTCCTTGTTTCGTCATGTTGCCCGAGAACGCAACCGAAAGCTCCATCTAACACAACAAGGTAGAGTAATAGAGTTCTACCCGGCTCTGGAGGTACCAAGACTGGTGGTGCTAAGAGGTACTCTTTGATTCTATCGAAAGCCTTTTGACAATCCTCAGTCCATTTGGTGGCCGCATCCTTTCTTAGCATCTTGAAAATCGGTTCCCAAATGACAGTGGACTGGGCTATGAACCGGCTGATATAATTGAGCCTTCCTAGAAAGCTCATAAGATCATTTTTGTTCCTTGGTGGCGACAATTCTTGGATGGCTTTGACCTTTGATGGATCCAGTTTTATTCCTCGGCGACTGACAATGAACCCCAGTAATTTCCCAACAGGAACCCCGAATGCACACTTCGCAGGGTTCAGTTTCAGATTGTATTTTCTTTACCTGTTGAAGAACTTTCTCAAATCCTCCCTGTGATCAGCAACTTTCTTTGTTTTAATAATGAAGTCGTCCACATACACCTCAATCTCTTTGTGAATCATGTCATGGAATATAGTAGTCATGGCTCTCATGTAGGTGGCCCCTGCATTCTTTAAGACTAGCTCGGTTGAGATCCCGGTAGTCGACACAGACTCTGACCTTCCCATATTTCTTTGGTACAGGAACAATGTTAGCTAACCATGTAGGATATTCGACCACTTGAAGAACCCCGGCATTGATCTGTTTGGTGACCTCTTCTTTGATTTTCAAACTTATGTCTTGTTTGAACTTCCTGAGCTTTTGCTTTACTGGTGGGCATGTTGGATTGGTTGGCAGCTTGTGGGCCACAATAGATGTACTGAGGCTAGTCATGTCATCATATGACATGGAGAATATGTCCTCATATTCCCTTCAGAATTCCGTATATTCCTCCTTTTCTGACAGCGACAGATGAATGCTGATGCGTTTCTCTGAAAATCTCTGCGTTTCCCAGGTTGACGACCTCAGTCACGCCCAAGTTAGACTTAGGTCTATTCTCAAAGTTCTCGACCTCTTTAATAATATCCTTAGGTATATCATCCTCGTCTGACTCGGAATCCGTTTGTTGTGTTGCCTCGTTGTATATCATAGCCGTCGGTTCATCAAGATAAGTAATAGTAATGATGTGTAAATAAAGTAATGGGGAGGAAAACAATAGCAAGTAAATATAATATATATAAAGAAATTTGGGAATGCTTTGATAAATTGAATTATAGTTTAAACATGGGAGATCTTTCTTGCAGAAATTAAAATGCGAGAAGAAAATTCTTTAAATAAATAAACTATAAATAATGCTTGTTTTGTTAGCCTTGCTACCCCGAGGCTAGACGGGCTTTGGTTGTCCTGACGGACCAATTGTTGAGACATGATCCCTTTCTCACGACTTGTATAGAAGGGCCTTCCTCCCCCTCCTCTTCAAGAATGACACAACAGTCCATGTCCTCATCATCCAGAAATAGATCCCTCATTGCCGCTAGCGCTTCCTCCTCGTCTGTACCATATTTGATGTCAGGTTGCTGGAAAGTCTTCTCTGTGTGGGGTATTGGCTGCTCCAATGGGTAGTAGGGGTCACGCCATGGTGGCGACCAGTCCTTGAACTCCTCCAAAGTGTACTCGTACCCTAGACCAAAAGTGGTACCGTGCTTCTTGAGTGTTATTGGCTTTGTTATTCCTTGAAGATGCTTACCGAGCCCTTTACCTAGCTCATACCCTTGCCAGTTTAATATGCTTTCGGTCTTACTGCCCCACCACTTGTCCTTGTCAATGGTGTTAACACGTTCAACGTTGTGGTAGATTTCTCCGCCCAACTTCCTCCTTCCATCTATGACCGAAAAGTTCTAGCGTCCGTAGATATGGTTGCTACCATCGCCATGAATGATTACCTCTTGGTGATTCCATTCAAAATCCACAACTTGGTGTAGGGTTGATGCTACGGCCCCAACTGCGTGGATCCAAGGTCGTCCCAACAACAAGTTGTAGGACGCAGGCACGTCTATCACTTGGAAATCTACATCGAACCAAGTTGGTCCCATCTGTAAGCACAAGGTGATTTCTCCCATGGTGGACTCTGTGAACCATCGAAGGCTTTTACGTTGATCTCTCCTTCCTTTATCTCATGTAGACTTTTGCCCAATTTCTTGAGCGTGACCAGCAGACAGATGTTGAGGCTGGAACCCCCATCAATTAGGATCCTTGTGATGAAATGGTCCTCACATTGTACCGTGATGTGTAGCGCTATGTTATGTCCTAATCCCTTCGGGCGGGAACTCATCTTCATGGAAAGTGATCTTGTGACTTTCCAGCACATGGCCTACAATGTTGGCCATTTCCCCACTGATGATATTGTTGGGCACGTATGCTTCACTCAGCACCCTTAGCAAAGCACCCATGTGTGTTTCAGAGTTCTGTAATAGGGATAGGATGGACAACTGAGCTGGTGTTTTGTTCAACTTGTCGAGGATTGAGTATTTCCTGGCTTGTACCTTTCTCCACTAATTGTCAGAATCTATTTCAATAATGGGGGGACGGTTGTTGGCCTGCTTGCTGGACTCGACCCAATGTTTAAGGGTATAAACTCTCCCAGTTCTCGTCATTCCCTGTGCAACGATGGCTTCTTCAGACTTGCCTTTACCTTTCCTCCTTGCTTCAACGGTGTAGTCCCACAGAATGGTGTCTGAGTAAAAGGGTGTCATTGTTGACATTGCCACTGGAATAGGTGTAGTCATTCTTATTCCTGCCGGAGTATATGTTATAGATGGCCGGACTACAACTTCGAGCGGACTTTGATCGGCACTGAGGCCTTTTCTTTGGCGGGTGGTCTCGATTCAAACGCAAGTTGAATGGACATGTTTACCTCAGCTCCCTTAGATGGCTGCATCTGGACCACGATTAGATTAAGAGTAATTGCAGGCATTTTCGGATCACCCTCTGCAATCAGCCCAATTGATCCCTCGGGATCCCAGTCATCATCAACCACAATCATGTGGACACCACCTTTATGGTCAGGCAGTGGAGTATTGCGAACATTAGGATCAGGGTCCTTGGCTACAATGATATTGTTTTCTATGAGGGTCTGTATCTTGTCCTTCAAGGAACGACATTTCTTGATGGTGTGTCCCTTCATGCCGGAGTGGTAAGCACAAGTTTTGTTTGGGTTGACCCACTGAGAAGGGTTCTCAGGGGCGACATCGGGAATGGGTATGATATAACCCGCGGCTTTGCGCTTATCATATAATTGGTCAATGGGTTCAGCTATGGCGGTATACTATTTTGGTGGACGACGGTCGAAGTTTGGGTAAGGTCCTCAGAAGTTTTGGCGATTAGGTGGTGATTGGTAGTGAGAAGGTTGGGAATTGTAGGCATTATAGACGGGAGCTGGTTGGGAGTATCTGGGCGAGTAGGATGATATGTGGGTGGTGAGGGTGTTTGGTATTGAAGTGAGGGTGCTTGGTAGCTTGGGGCTGGTTGGTACGTGAAAGAAGGTGCGGGGTATACTTTGGGAGGGGACTTGGCTTGCTGTGCCACCATCACGGCTCCTACATCCCTTTTCTTGGACACACCACCGGATTGTAGAACTTTATTGGTAGCCTGTAAGGCTTCAATATTAGTAACCATACTGTTTTTGGTACCTTCCTCGATTCGCTCTCCCAGCTTGATGATATCATAAAACTTGTTCCCCTCGACCATCATCAACCGCTCATAGTACTGAGGATCCTGAGCGCGTACAAAGAATTTCTTCATTTGTTCCTCTTCCAAGGCCGGTCTGACATTGGTGGCTTTTGACCTCCAATGAGTAGCATACTCGCGAAAGGTCTCTGTTGGTTTCTTCTTCAAGTTTTGGATGTAGAACACATCCGGTGCATTCTCCGTGTTGAATTTGAATCTATCCATGAAGTCCGTAGCCATGTTCACCCAATTGGTCCATTGCTTTGAGTCCTGGCTGATGTACTAGGACAGTGCATCTCCTTATAAGCTCCTCATGAAGAGTTTCATGCGGATCCTTTCATCTTTCCTCACGCCGACCAATTTGTCGCAGTAAGTTCTCAGATGGACTCTTAGGTCACCAGTACCATCGAACATCTCGAACGTAGGAGGTTTGTACCCCTCGGGCAGTTCAACATCGGGCTGTATGCAAAGATCCTCATAGTTCAACCCCTTAATCCCTTTAACTCGTTCGACACCCTGAACTCGGTTGGTCAATTTATTGAGTTCCTCGGCCAGATTCCTGATGAGCCTGTCTTTCTCGTCGGACTCATGGGTATGCGGTTGGAATGAACTACAGTTTCCACATAAATGGGATCATTGTAAGCCTGGAAGTGGTCTCTTGTCTGATCCTGGAGAGGCGGAGTGTTGTGGTGACATGTATTGCATTGTGCTGGTGGAACTAGATCTTTGGGGCGATTGGGTTGTTTGGGGATGTTTTGTGGTAAAGTGGGGTTCGGAGCATTTGGGAAGTGAACGTCTGGAACGTTGAGGGAGAATGATAAGTGGGCCAAGTTCTTGACTTGATCAAGTTCCTCTTGGAACTTTAGCAGCTTCTTCTCTAGTGGAGACATACCCTCGTGCAGAACCTGAATACCCTGACCATCAGTGATCTCAATCCGTTCATCCATGTTGTCTTTTCTGGTACCGCTTGCATCTGCCATCTTAGTTTTACCCTTGCTTTTTTCCTTTGAGAGGACTGGGAGGAGGAGTAGGAGGAGGGCCCTTTGATCTTGTGCAATAAGCTGTTGATGCCAGAGTGCACGAACTAACCTTTGGGTAAGGGGCATAACTAAAGAAAAACAAAAAAAGGTAGTGAAGTTAGTGAGGATTATGAAGAATATTGCGATAATTTAAACACGTAATGCAAAAATGTAAAACGCATCCTAAGTTGGGGAACCTCTTTGTGCCCGAGGTAGGCCTAACGACAAATTAATTTGGAGAACTTAAAATACTAAATGCCTCATTTTATTGATAATAAAATAGACAAATCCAACTTGACTCTAAGAATGCGAAAATATAAAATGTCACTAAAGGCCAGTGGCCTTATTACATCGAAAGCAAAGTAAAGACAAATCCTATCTATTTGGTCCCAGAAGGACCTTCCCCAGACTCGTCATCTTTGCTTGCCTTGATCAACATTCCCATCTCGCGGAGTCCCAGCAGCAAGTAGGTCCTGGCTAGAATTCCCTCTTCATCTCCCTCGGTCTTTTGACAAGTCTCGATCCTCATAAGGAACTTCTCCTCCAGGTCAACTATGCCTCGATCCAGGTGTGCTAGCCTCTGGGTGGAAGTGATTGCCATGTCCTTCCATTCCTCGATCAGCTTCTTGTTGGCTATGTGGATTTTTTGATGATCTTCCTCACAGTCACGGAGCCTCTTGCGAAGCTAGTTGAGTCTAGTTGTTGCCTCGGCTTTCTCATCTATGACCCTATGTCCTCTAGCGAACCTTGGCTCAATACTTCCTCCCCAGTTATCATCCAACAATCCTAGATAATAAGGAGAGCAACCAGCGTGATACCTGTCGGGCTCTATATTATCCTTCTCCAACCAGATCCTACAGTGCCACAATTGCTGAGCTCGACACTTGTGAGGGCTGTCATCATTTTAGAAGTCCCCCTGAGATGACTCATTTTCTCGACCCTTGGGATGACTTGCTTCCTCCCTGCCTATCTCATGACTCGAATCGGGGCATAAGGGTATGTACCTCTAAGACCAATCAATATTAGGAACAAAGTGTCTCTAGTCCGAATGATGAATTCGTTGGTCGGGAATCACTCAAACATCCATTGGATCTGATCCTCGGTCAAAGTTTCAAATAACTCAACCCATCCATTGGCATTCTCTGGCTGTGAAAACATGTCGGGGATATAGTTCATACGCTTTGGGATGATGGAAAGATATATGATTATCCCAAACTCTCCTCTGTATGTCTTGACGGTAGTCACCCTTTTGCAGATGCTCAGTGAGCCAGAGCTGGAGTAGCAGGTTGCAACCCTCAAAATATTTCGCTCCTCCTTAACAGTATTCCAAGGCTCGGTATATGTCGACAATGATCATGGGTACAATGCTGAAATACTGTCCGTCGATCCCTTCCATCAAGTCTTGGTAACCATAGCCAATCTGGTGTGGATTCTCCCCTTGTTTGTCGGGAAGACCATCAATCCCAAAAAGCAGAATATGAAGACGAATACCCGGCGGTGAATGTGTCCCAGAGAGGTGAGGGCGAATTCTTCCTGATATGTGCGGTAAGATTGACTACGGCCATACCTCTCGTACAAGTAGTCAAAGGGGATGTACGAGTCTTCCAAGCAGACTAAATCCAGATTCTTCTTGAGTCCCATCATCTTGAGAAAACCCCGGCCTGTTCGGTTTTCAGGGATCAATAACCCTTGAGACTCCCAAGGCAAACCAGCTAAACCCCCTATCTCCTCTAGCAGCAGTGTCATCTCGTTGTTCCCAAATTGAAAAACCGACCGATCACAATCCCAGAATAAGGTGGCAGCCTCTATCACCATGTTATTAGGCTTAATGTCCAAGAGAGAGGGCAAGTTGCCCAGGTGTTTTCTGATTGTTGTTTTGTTGCTTGAGTGCAAGTCTTCCCAACAATTTAGAAGTTTTGGGTGGATGTTGGTGACCATGCCGAATCTGGGGACCTCGTGCCTCATCTCTGCAAAGTAAACAGGTTAGGCCCTTACCCCCACCAGGCTCGACTATTTAATATCAATAATTAGCATGAGCATTTAAGTTCTCCAAATAAATGCACAAAACATGAAGGCGTCCCTTTTGGGTTCCAGGGAACCCAATGGACTTTGGACAAGGCTATCTTAAAGGCCATTGTGCGGACAACACATTAGCCTGGCTAGGTTTGAGCATGATGCATGCAACATACAATAGAGTAAGGTTTCTATTGGGGTTTTAGATTGGTACCCTTGAGTGGACAACTCAAGGGGAAAGGCATGGAACCGTCGACTGCAACGCTGATCGACTAGTTTTACCGCAAATACGCGTTTCCCAATTTAGGGGATGATAATATTGGAATAGCGCAACCACTCATTGTAAGCGTTGCTATATGATTTTGTTTGGAATGAGTGGAATATGAATGCTGAGCATGATATGCAATAATAAGCATTAAAACAAATAGGCATGTATTTTCACGTTGAGGGAAGTGGTAAAGAAATAAAAATACAACAGTTATAATGGAAAGTGGTTACAAAGAAAACATGAAGAATTCAGTTTTGCTTAGACAAATAAATACTTTCAGATTTAAACAATTAATATCATGTAATGGGGAATAGGAAAGGGTGTAAGCATTTAAACAGAATAAAATTCCAAATTCACAAGACAAGTTGAAACGGTATCAACCTAGGGATGTTTTCCCAGCAGAGTCGCCATGCTGTCGCGCCCCCTTTTTCTATTGCACGGGTCAGGTACAGAGAGATCGGGTTTATAAAATTTTGGACATCTCCTTAAAAGAAACGTTTAAGGAAGAGTCGCCACCTAACGATTTTTATGATGCGTTAGGCACCTAGAGTTGATAACTCATAAACTAGTTTGCATTACCAGAGATTGGGTAAGGGCTTGAAATTATCCCAAGGGGAAGGTGTTAGGCACCCCTCAAGATCCACAACTGTGGGTCCCAGCCAAGAATTTTTTTGAATTTGGATGGTGAACAAGTAGCAAGAAAGGTTCATATAAGATGGGATTTCAAGAAAGTATGAAAATCTTTAAAAGTTTAGGAGAAAGCACTAGAATAAACAATTGAAAAGAACTGTCCTAGGTTTAAATTAACACGGATCACATCAATGAAATACCCGGTATGTCACTTCCTCAAAGAGGTGGCTACACGTGGTATTAGCGCATCGGTCATCATATCCGTATTCTACCCTTCCCACCCCGTAAAGGTTACTTAAAGCGCGTGTGTTGGTCACGAATGCTTATTATGTGCTATTACCCGTCTCATTCTATAAGTCTTGGAGGGTATTTAGGACTACTAATCCTACAAGGTGAGTACTAGGCTGAACTCCTAGGTTTAAAAGGATTAAATTTTAAGCGACATGTAAAAAAAATAGGACTACAGATATGGGGAACACATAAGGGCAGATACGGGGCTCATAGATCCCTCCCCAGATAAACACATAAATAGCACGTCTCAAACACAATCAAAGTCTCAAAACATGATTTAAAACAGGGATTTTGAGTTGGAAAACAATAGGCTTCAGCAGTTTTGGTAAAAAGGAATGCCTTTGAAAACTTAGTAATGCAACGAGAAATAGAAGAAAGAATAATTTTCGGAAAAGAATGAATGAGTTCGGAGATCCAGTAATTTAGATATAGAAGCAGGATATTAGAAACACACATCAGTTTAGAAGAAATCCTTAGTAATGGCATGATTTAAATAACCGAGTGATTAAAAAAGAAGGCAAGTGACATTAAAAATCCAGCAGTTTAATCACAATGGGAGTTGGTAGTTTAATGAAAACAGTAGGCTATTTCAGAAACTTTATAAAGTTGAAAATAAAGCAGGAATTTTAAAAGACAGAGTGATTTCAGAAAAAGGTAAACTGACTTTGAAAATCAGTAGTTTTAAAACCAATAGAGCCGAAGTCTAATAAAGTTCAGTAGAGAGTAAAGGAATACATGATTTCAAGAATCAGCATTTTGAAAAAATAGAGTAGGAGTTTTAGAGTAAAATAGGGTGAACTTTAGAAAGGGATAAATACAAGAATGAAGCAGTAAAGTTTTAAAGATTTCAAAAGAAGACTAATTAATTCTAATACCAACCAGGTGTAACCCAATTGATTTTGGTTTTAGCACGTATTAGGCCTAAGGTTTGCCTAGGAGTGCGTATACATTGCCTATTTGTTTTAAAGGGCGAACATGCATATTTAGTTCTGATTTTAAGAGAGATAAATGATGATACATTTGCAGAAAAATGTTTCGACCAATTAACCACATTTTTGTGAGATTATTAGATTAGGTACATGTTAACTAGACGTTCAACAGAGTATAATTGAAAACAGACATGCTGAAAGAAAAATCCTAAGGAACATGATATCTAATGCATATCGGAATACCTAAAAGACATGGTTTCTAAATGTC
Source organism: Nicotiana undulata (assembly GCA_005239495.1). Taxonomy (NCBI): domain Eukaryota; kingdom Viridiplantae; phylum Streptophyta; class Magnoliopsida; order Solanales; family Solanaceae; genus Nicotiana; species Nicotiana undulata. The sequence continues at coordinate 26,330 of ML266620.1, forward strand.
ATGCTTATGAAAATGCAACAGAAGTACATTATAGCAGTTTTATTACTGGTTGTAATTTTTAACTATGAGCGAGGCTGATAAACAATATGACTATAACAGACAAGCTGGAATAAAGAACCTAAATATGATTTCTAATGCATGAAATGCATGTCCCAAACAGGATGTCTATTGCACACATAGGGAAATAAATCCTATGGTCATGGTTTCTACCCATTACTATACTAACATGCATAATCCCCTCCCTCATTAACTATCCAGCCCCAATATTCGTTTACAAGTTATTACAAACCTGAATAATAAATTACATTAATGAAAGGAAAAATAATAAGCTACTTCTATAGGGAGCCTTCAATCAGGCCCATTCTCCCAGCCTCACTCCTTTCGAGTTTCATAGCCTTACATGGCCTGGGTGCGGCAAAGTTCTCTAGGGCCCCAAATGGGTCCCTGGCTAATGCCAGCACCTAAGCAAAATTGCCTTGATTTTAACAAAGTGCAGTGTGGAATTACCAGCCTTGTGTGTCGAAGTTCAATGAGTACTCAGGGGTACTCAAGGCAATGCGCACACGAAGGGGGTAGGACCTAATTTCTAATAGTAGTGGGAAGTGCATATAGTTTAAATGAGTGTTGAGTATGAAATAGTTCTGAAACAGCAGTTTTGAAAAAAAAAATGACTTCAAAGAACAATGAAAGAGTTTTACAAAAGGAAAATAGTTTGCCAAAGAAAAATAAACAGGCCAATCACAACCCAACAAAGGTACAGGGTTCAAACTCAACAAGGGAAAGGGAGTTGGGGACACGTAATTCACATGTTAACAATAGAATAAAGTCACAAATTCACATAGTTACCACATAGTTGTCACAAAGCAATCATAGATTAACTGTATCAGAATTATATATAGAATTTAGAAATCAGATAGAGGGATACATGTTGCAGCATGAGATGCTAGATAGGGATGAGAGCATGTAACAGTAGTCATGTTGAGATAAGAACATAGACAAATAATCATACTAGTGACATAAGTCTCACATAGAGTCACACAGGAGGGACAAGGAACATATTAGACTGATAGGAAGGGAGAAATATCAGGGGTATGCTAATTATACCAGATTCAAACAATTATAGAGAATCACATGAGGAAAGCAGAGTACTTATTAGACTAACAACAGAGAAAGGACATTATAGAATCGTGCTAATTACATGGTAGGCAATAGAACCACACGATAAAGCACCAAAGGAACAACATGTATACAAACAAATATTGAAGCATATTGTGTAGAGACACTTATAAAATTAACTTAGAGACATACCAGTTGATTGATATAGAATAGCAAGGTGCAAAGAGATAGAACAACAACAACAGTATGCAGAACAAAGGAGCAACAGAGTAGTAATGTGCAGAAGCAAAAGAGGAACAAGGATTACTCAGTGTGTTTGTGTGTGCTATCAGTATTAGTGTTTTTTCTTTTGCAAAGGGAGAATGCAAAGTATATATAGTTGAAAAGCAAGTAGTGAATAAGGTAAAAATCGAGTCAAGTAGTAATTGAAGGAACTCGAAATCAATTAATCAGAAAATTAAGGCAAGCACTCCCTTAAGCCAAGGGATTTGATTCAAATGGTAAGAATCAGTGATATATAACGCAAGAAAAATCAATACACGATTAATAAGGAAATGATCAATGTAGTTTAGTAATGGTAACGACTTAAAATCAGTAAAGTGAGAATCATAAGTCTCATTTAATTAAGGGAGTCATCTCAAACGGTAAAGAAGATGGAGCAAATAAGGAAAAGAATTCTCATAGCAAGAGTATAAGAATCAGGAAGGAATTCAAACATTGTGAATAATTAGGACTAGGTACATGAAGTATAATTAAGGAAATAACAGCAAGAATCATTTAATAGTGCAATCAGCCACATAACAAAGTAAGAGAATGATTTGAAGTTGTAAGAACAAGAAGAGTAGCCAAAAATTAGTAAAGAGTGTCAACACAGGAAATTAGGGATTCGAAATTAGTACTAACTAAGGAGAGCCTTATTTATTTAAGGAAACATTCAGAATTAATAGAGGATATCAATATAGCACTACTCACAATCCTTCAGGGATTCAAGAAAGTTGAAAACAGTACACATTAGGCAAGAAGCAATACAATCAAAGGTCAACAACCTAGCAAAGGTAATAATCACAAATAATCAAGGTTAGAACATAGCAAATAGATACAAACAAATTAGAGGGACAAATTAGTAGAGACATAATCAGGGTTAGAACATAGTGTTAAAACTAAGGTTTTAACATAACAAATCATGATTAAAAGTGATAAAACGTTTAAGCATATGAGAATAATTACTCGACTCTGAGTAATCATTTGAAGAAGAATTTCAGAAGCCCTAAGTGAAAAACCCGTTTAAAAACGGAAAACCTTTAAAACAAATATAATAATACTCGTAATAAAACTGGATCTAGTGTAGATCGAAGAAAATCAGAAGGTTCAAAAAGTTAGGGTTTCAGAGATATCGGAGAAAGTAGAAGAACCTGCTGTGAAACTCAGGGATAGTGGTAGTTATGGCATGATCACGTCGAAACCCCACCGGAGGAGGCCAGAAAACCAACCAAGCAGGAACCCCAGTAGTTGTTGGGCATGGTAAAGACCACTGAAGGTCTCAGAGATGAAGTAGATCGGAGAAAGAGGCGTCATGGCGGCTGGTAGTCGAAAGGAGGGAGGTCGGAGATAGGTGGAGATAGGTAGAGCTTCATTGGAGAAGAGGGTGAACTGGGAAGGTTCTAGAGAGAAGGGAGAGGGAAATATCAGAGAGAGAGAGTTGGTCTCGAAGAATGAAGGGTCGGGGGGGGGGGGGGGNTGATCAACGGCTCAGATCAATTGGGGTTTGGGCCGGGTTGAGACTTGGTTTGGGTTGGGTAGTTTTAATGGTCTGATGGGTTAAGGATGGGGTTTGGGTAATTGGGTTAAGGGTGGCTAGATTTTAAATACTCCTCAAAATAAGATAATTAATTAATTAAAAAACTAATAATTATATAAAAGATGAAATTAAGTTTAAATAAGTAAAACCACAGTAATTAACAAATATTAAGTGTAAACATGCATAAATTTTGAATTAAAATAATATAAAACATCCAATTGGGCCATAATAGCAAAATTATTTTAATTGGAATTAAATAAGACCCAATTCGCTAATTTGTGAAATGATTGGATTTTAATGGATAAAAAAGGTTTATAAATGACATACTAGGCTAAAAAAATATTTTAAAGTTATTTATGACATAATTTATGAATTATTTAAACATGAAATATTAAATAAATGGGGAAATAATTTAAATAAAAATAGGGAAAAATACTCATCATTACAAAGAATAATTTTGAAAGCTTATATGCAAGTTTGAAAATAATTTGAGGAAAAATTGGGTATCAAGAAGGCTGAACCCTTAGGTTTAAAGGACAAAATGCTAAGCGACATACATAACAAGTAGGACTACATGTAAGGGAACACATAAGGAAAATAAAGGCTCACAGATCCCTCCAGAAGTAAGCATGTAAATAGCATGTCTCAAGCACAACTAACGTCTTAAAGACAGGATTATAAAACAGGAGTTTTTGAGTTGAAAATCAGTAGGTTTCAGCAGTTTTCGTAAGTAACTGATTCCTTGGAAACTTAGTAATAAAGCAGGAAATCCGATTAAAAAAGAGTAGCTTAAAGAAGAGTGATTGAATTTAAAAGGTCCAGTAATTCAAAGATAATAGAAGGATTTAAAAGTGCACAACATTTTAGATGAAGTTTTCAGTAAAAGCAGATGCAGAACTTCAGAAAATTAGTAATGAAAGAGTGATTCAAAAAGGGCCAGTAACTTTTAAAAGAACCAGCGGTTCAAAGCGGAGTAGAAATCAGTAGTTTAGTGAAACTTTAATAAAAGAAGCATGATTAAACTATTTCAAAAAATAGGGCAAGGGTTCAAACCGAATGACTTTTGGAAAAGAGTGAACTAACTCTGAAATCCAGTAACACACAGAGCAGCAATCCAATAACTTAATTAAAGTGGAAATTAATGCATGATTTCCAGCATTAGTATTTGAAAATCAGCAGGGTAGGAATTTTTTTTTAGAAAATAGGGTGAATTTTAGAAAGAGATAAAACAGGAATGGAAAGCATCAGAGTTTAAGAATTTCAAAACAAGGGACTGATTGGTCCTAATACCAGCTAAGTGAAACATGATTAGGTTTTGGTTTTAATAATTTATTAGGCCTAAGGTTTGCCTAGGTGTTCGTATACATTTCCTATTTGTTTAAAAGTGAGCATGTAGACTTCAGTTCCAATTTTAAGAGAGGTGATGCTATATTTGCAGGTTGTTTCAATCAATTGACCACATTTTAGCGAGATTATGAGATTATATACATGCTAACTAGGTGTTCAGCAAAATATAACTTGACACAAAGATGCTGAAAGGTAAGGTCCTAATGAACATGATGTCTAATGCACACAAGGATACCTAGGGACATGATTTCTAAATGTAATGCTTATGGAATGCAGTAGCCATACATTATATCATTTGTTGTAGTTATTAACTCTGAACAGGGATTATAAAATGAAAGGAACATAACAGACATGCTGAAATAAAGAACCTACACAAGAATTCTATTGCATGATATGCATGTCCTAAGCAGGGTACTATTGCACACATAGGGAAATAAATCCTATAGTCATGATTTCTACCCGTTACCATACGAAACATGCATAACCCCCTCCCATATCCACTATCCAGGCCCAATTATTCGTTTACAAGTTAGTACAGACCATTGTTGCATAAATTATACAAAGGAATAAGAAAATTAAGAAGTTACACTATGGAGAAACTAACAGTAGGCCCAAGTACCAGATCCAATATGCCATATGCCAAGGCCTCTTGTAACCCATGTGTGTCAGAGTTCCTAAGGATCTCAGGGGATCCCAGGCATTGCTCACACCCAAGTTACCTAGTCAGGAATGAGTAGGTGCAGTGTGGAATGCCAGCCTTGTGTGTCAGAGTTCAATGGGTACTCAGGGGTCCCCAAGGCAGTGCTCACACGAAGGGGGCTGAACCTAAACTCTAAGAGTAGTGAGATGTGTTTGTATTTTCGAAAAAAAGTTGAGCTTGAAAGTAGTTTGAAGCATCAGTTCTGAAATACAACTTCAGAGGACAATGTATGAGTTTATGAAGCCAGTTTACAAAAGGAAAGAAGCAGGCCCACCACAAATCAGCAGATATGCAGAGTTCTAGAAGCAAAAACTGGGGAAAGGGAGTTAGGAACAAATAATTCTTATGATAGCAATAGAATAGAGTTACAGGTTTTCAAATTACAAAATAGTTATCACAAAAGCATCACTTATTATGGATTAGGATTAATATCATGTAACACTTAGACATCAGGGGTGCATGATTAAAGTATTGAAATTCAGACAAATAATGCAAACACATAAGGTGTCACGACCCAAATTCCCAACCTCAGGGATCGTGATGGCGCCTAACACCACACTTGCTAGGCAAGCCAATGTTAGAAGTCGTTTAGCTAATTTCCTTGATTAATTACTTTAGCATAAATAAATAAATTTTAATTGATCCTAATTAAAACAATTCTCAACAAAATAAAATAAGATGATAACAATAGCCGTTTAAATAAAACGAACCACGAAATAATTATGTAAACAACTCTAAGACTACCCCAGGGTCTGGTGTCACAATCCACGAACTTCTAAGGAATACTACAAATAATGACTGAAATAAATAGTATAATTGTTCTGAATAATATAAAACAGTATATGAAAAATAGGAGAAGACTCTCGGAATCTGCGAACGCCGACAGATGTACCTCGTGTCTCCAAATGAATCGGGTGGTCATCCTGGAATCCTCTACTGCTGATTAGAACCTGGGTCTGTGCAAAAGAGCACAGAGTGTAGTATCATTACAACCGACCCCATGTACTGAGAAAGTGCCGAGGCTAACCTCGACGAAGTAGTGACGAGGCTAAGGCGGGGCTTTAACGATAAACCTGTGATATTAATATATGTACGATAACACAATAAAATAGTTCTGCACGAACAAGAAAATATATCTGAGACAATAATTATAAAACAAGAAGGAATCTAAACACATCAATTCAAATACTGCATCAGTAATAAAATAACACAACCGCCTCTTTCAGGCCTCAGCTATAACCAAATCCTCAAAATTTCCAAGTTCTTCAAGATTTATCTTTGAATAAAAGTAGCACCAAAATATGAAAATAGTACTATAAAATAGAAAGTTTCAAATCTTTGTATTCCTAAAAACAAAACAGTAAAAATAGTCATTTAGCTTTTAAAACTTTGATTCTCTTTTTCTTGAAAAAAACTTCAGTAAAATATAAATGTAAATATCCTCCCTTATCACTGTCATATATTTATATTTTCCCTGTCCACCCTTATCGCAGTCATATATATATATATATATATTTATTTCTCATGTCCACCCTTATCACAATCATATATATTTATATCTCCTGTCCACCCTTATCACAGTCACATATATTTATTTCTCATGTCCACCCTTATCACAGTCATATATATTTATTTCTCCTGTCCACCCTTATCACAGTCATATATATTTATTTATTTATTTCAACTTTCACGATTCAGGCCAAGCCTCTCACAATATTATTATTTCCCCAATTTCAAACAGAAGATCATATAGCTCATAAGCTTTAACCAATAACATTTGACTATAAAACCAACAAGAATTGAAGTAAACACCGTAATGCTGTCAATCCAGCTCAGTGTTTATATACTATGATGAACTCAAGAGAACAACCAACATCTTTAACACACTTACAACAACAATTGGGAATAACTCAATGAAACCCAGTAAACACGCGAACCTCAACAATTATAAATAATAAAAAAGCATTTTCCCTATAACCTCTTCAATAACCTCTCAACCATGAAACCAATAGGAATATAAAAAAATATATATTTATTTCATAAAAACAATACCAAATCTATCAACCATGTTTATATTAATGGGGAACCATGTCACGACCCAAAACCCGGTTCAGGTCGTGATGGTTCCTAACGGCGAGGTTAGGCAAGCTAACATATGAATCCTTAGGAGATACTACCCCAGAACTCGATATTCCAGCTATTTACAATTTATAACAAATATAATGCGGAATATAACAGCGACATGAGGTGAGGCCGTAGATGCAAGCTGAACCACAGCTAGGCCAAATATGTACAACCCCGAATCCCAACATAAATACAACAAGTGTGTGTCAGGACTAGTGTCGCAGTGTCAACGGGCGGCTACATAGATACAGCAACTGAAATATATATACAAAAAATACAAGCCGCAGTCTGGAACAAAAGACTGAGCAAAATGAAACTAGAAGGCTCCAGAGGTGCTGTCAGGATGACGCCGGGAAGACAGTTTACCGTAAGGAGTGACACCGCGATCAGTATCTATCAGCAGACGGATGACCAGACGGATCAGCCTCAACACCTGCACAATCAAGTGCAGAAAAGAAAAGAAAGTGCATCATGAGTACATATA
>ML266624.1:0-53188 GCA_005239495.1 Nicotiana undulata
ATATATATATATATATATATATATTGCTGCGGCGTGCAACCCGATCCATATATAATATATATTGTTACGGCGTGCAGCCCGATCCATATATAATATATAATATATATTGTTGCGGCGTGCAACCCAATCCAGATCTATCCTCACATACTCGGCTCTCGGCCTCACTCAATCATCCTCACAAGCCACTAAGGCAACTCACCTCAACTCACGGGGCTCAGCCCAAAATACCTCTCAGAGTTTCAAAACAGTGTGATAATAGTGAAAATAACAACAAGTAGAAAACATGACTGAGTTCGCAAATGTTCTATCAGGATAGTGTGAGAATAGTGTAAAAGTACCACTCAGGGTCTAAACAGGTTGGCACAAGGCCCCAAACATGGCTTACATCCCATAAACAAGTATAAATTTCTAAAATACAGGATATCGTAAGGTTTCAAATCGAATACGTGGCTTAATAGTCGCTACGGGACGGACCGAATCACAATCCCTATCGGTGCACGCCCACACGCTAGTCACCTAGCATGTGCGCCACCTCAATTACCAAAACAATATAAAATACCGAGGTTTCATACCCTCAGGTTTAGAGTTACAATATATACTTACCTCAAGACAGCCCAAAAACTACTCTACGATGCTCTTTCCCCTCTAATCGACTTCTAAAAGCTCTGAGTCTATCAAAATCAGATTTACAACATCAAAATATGCTAGGGAAATGAAACCTAATCGAAAACTATCAAAATTATGCACAATGTCCGAAATTGGCCAAACCCGACCCCCGGGCTTACATCTCGGAATTCGATAAAAATCAGCAAACTAGAATCCTCAATCCCTCACGAGTCTACCCATATCAAATTTACCAAAATCCGACCTCAAATGCCCTTTCAAATCATCAAAAGAAATTTCCAAATTTTTCCTCCCATTCTTCTCCAATTTCCATTTTGATTTCTCAAATTACATGATATAAATCAAGACTAATTCATGAATTTAATCCAAAAGTGATTGAAGAACACTTACAACAAGAATCCCACTGAAAATCTCTTCCGAATCCTCCTTCTCGAGCTCTCTAATGGTGTTTTGAGATATGGCCTAAAACCCTCGTTTGAACTTTTAAACATTCTGCCCAGAAAATTTTCCTTCATCGCAATCCAGAGTTCCAGTCGCGATCGCGGAGAGTAACCAACACGCACCCAAAATTTCCTTCTACACAAACGCAGGAGACGGCTCGCGTTCGCGGACCTCAGCTAACTCAACCTACACAATCGCGGTTGGCTTCACGCGACCGCGTAGAGATATGCTCAAACACCTGACGTCTAGATTCTTCTATGCGAACGCAAAGACACCCACGCGATCGCAATGACTAAGCTTCCCAAACACTTTGATCGCGATTGATCTCACACGATCGCAGAGAAGAAATACCTGTTGCATAAAACCAGAAAAATCAGCAATACCTATGGCCCCAAAAATGCCCGTTTGAGTATCCGAAACACACACGAGGCCTCCCAGACCTCAACCAAATATACCAACCAATCCTAATACCTCATTGAAACTTAGCCGAGCCCTCGAAACACCAAAAACAACTCAAAAATACCAAAATCACATCAAATTCAAGCCTATGAACTTTGAAATTTATAAATTTCGCCAAAGATGCCGAAACCATCTAAAACACATCCGATTGACCTGAAATTTTGCACACACATCCAAAATGACACTACGAACCTGTTCCAACTTCTGGAATTCCATTCCAACCCCGATAGCCTGTTTTCCACTACTAACCGGAAATCACCAAAAAATAACTTTCGTTAATTCAAGCCTAATTCTACATCGGACCTCTAAACTACATTCTGAACCCACTCTGAATTCCCAAATCACCTAACGAAGCTACCAGATCCATAAAATCCGTATTCCGAGATCGTGTACCAAGAAGTCAACTCCCCAGTTTAATTTTCCAACTATAAGGCTACTTTAAGAGACTAAGTGTCTCAATTCTCACTTCCACCATTACGAACCCAAACCAACCGACTCCAACACATCATAAACAGTATAAAAAATGCATGACAAGGCAAAAACAGGAATAACTATGAAAATTCTACGGAACGACCGGCCGGGTCGTTACATTCTTCCCCTCTTACAAACGTTCGTCCTCGAACGGGTCTAGAAACATACTTGGAGTCTCAAACAAGTGAGTATATCTGCTCAGAATCTCCCGCTAGGTCTCCCAAGTGTCCTCCTCCACTGGCTGCCCTCTCCACTGCACCTTCACCGAAGCTATATCCTTAGACCTCAACTTTTTGACCTGACGGCCCAAAATAGTCACCGGCTCTACCTCATATGACATATCACCCTTGAGATGAACTGTGCTGAAGTCTAAAACATGAGATGGGTCACCAATATACTTCCAGAGCATCGACACATGGAATACCAGATGAACACTCGATAAGGTGGGTGGCAAGGCAAGTCTATAAGCCACCTCTCCAATCCTCCGAAGCACCTCAAAAGGCCCAATGAACGGGGGAACTCAGCTTTCCCCTCTTCCCGAACCTCATAACACCCTTCATGGATGATACCTTCAGCAGTAACTTCTCTCCCTCCATGAAAGACACATCCCAGACCTTCCGGTCCGCATAACTCTTCTACCTGGACTGCGCCGTGTGAAGTTGCTCCTGAATCAACTTCACCTTATCCAACGCATCCTGAACCAAGTTTGTGCCCAATAGCCTAGCCTCGCCGGGCTCAAACCAACCAACCGGAGATCTACACCTCCTACCATATAAAGCCTCATACGGAGCCATCTGATTACTGGACTGGTAACTATTATTAAGCAAACTCCGCGAGTGGCAGAAACTGGTCCCATGGGCCCCCAAAATAAATCACACATGCACGTAACATGTCCTCCAAAATCTGAATAGTACGCTCCGACTGCTCGTCAGTCTGAGGATGAAACGATGTGCTCAACTCCACCTAAGTACCCAAACCTCTCTGCACGACTCTCCAAAACTGAGATGTGAATTGAGTACCTTTGTCGGAAATGATAAAAACTGGAACCCCATGCAATCGGAAAATCTCCCTGATATAAATATCAGTTAACCACTCCGAAGAATATGTAGTACCAACAGGAATAAAGTGCGCGGACTTGGTCAACCGATCAACAATGACCCATATAGCATTAAATCTCCTTGAAGTCCGTGGGAGCCCAACTTCAAAATCTCCCACTTTCACTCCGGAATATCTAACCTCTGAAGTAACCGTCCTGGCCTCTGGTTCTCATACTTGACCTGCTGACAATTGAGACACCGAGATACAAACTCTACAATATCCTTCTTCATCCGTCGCCACCAATAATGCTGTCTCAGATCCTGGTACATCTTCGCGTCACCCGGATGGATGGAATACCGCGAGCTATGAGCCTCTGCTAAAATCAACTCTCTAAGCCCATCCACATTGGGCACGCAAATACGGCCCTGCATCCTCATAACCCTGTCATCACCAATAGGCACATCCCTGGCATCACCTCGACGGACCCTGTCTTGAAGAACTAGCAAGTGCCGGTCATCATACTGGCGTGATCTAATCTGATCATAAAGAGAAGACCTGGAGGCTACATAAGCTAACACCCGTGGAGGCTCTGACAAATCAAATCTCACCAACTGACCTGCTAAAGCCTGAACATCAAGTGCTAAAGGTTGCTCTGCTGCTGAAAGGTAGGCTAGACTCCCCAAACTCTTTGCTCTGCGACTCAGGGCATCGGCCACTACATTGGCCTTCCATGGATGATATAGAATAGTGAGGTCATAATCCTTGAGAAGCTCCAATCATCTCCTCTGACGCAAATTCAGATCCTTCTGCTTAAGTAGATACTTCAAACTACGATGATCGGTGAAAATCTCATAATGCACTCCATACAAATAATGGCGCCAAATCTTCAAGGCACGAACAATGGAATTTAACTCAAGATCGTGCACTGGGTAATTATTCTCGTGAAACTTTAACTCTCTAGACGCGTAGGCAATCACCCTACCGTCCTGCATTAATACCGCTCCCAAGACAACTTTAGAAGCATCACAGTAAACTATATAAGAACCTGAACCAATAGGTAAAACCAACACCGGAGCTGTAGTCAAAGCTGACTTGAGCTTCTGAAAGCTCTCCTCACACTCCTCAGTCTACCTGAAATGAGAACCCTTCTAGATCAGTCTGGTCATAGGTACTACAATAGAGGAAAATCCCTCCACAAAATGGCGATAATACCTTGCCAACCTAAGGAAACTACGAATCTCGGTAGCTGATGACGGTCTAGGCCAACTCTGTACTGACTCTATCTTCTTCGGATCTACCTTGATCCCATCACAAGATACCACATGGCCCAAAAATTCAACTGAATCAAGCCAGAATTCACACTTCGAAAACTTTGCATACAACTTCTTCTCCCTCAGAGTCTGAAGCACAACTCTCAAATGCTGCTCATGATCCTCCCGAGATTGGGAATATACCAAGATGTCATCAATAAACACGATGATGAAGGAGTCAAGATAAGGCCGAAATACACTGTGCATCAAGTGCATAAAGGTTGTTGGGGCATTGGTCAGCCCAAATGACAAAACAAGAAACTCATAATAGCCATATCTGGTCCTAAAAGTAGTCTTCGGGATGTTAGAATCTCGAATCTTCAACTGATGATACCCGGACCTCAAGTCAATCTTGGAGAACACTCTGGCCCCATGGAGCTGGTCAAACAAATCATCAATACGAGGCAACTGATACCGGTTCTTCACCGTAACCGTGTTCAGCTGCCGATAGTCAATGTACATGCGCATAGAACCATCCTTCTTCTTCACAAACAACACCGGTGCACCCCAAAGTGACGCACTAGGTCGAATGAACCCCTTATCTAGGAGTTCCTAAAGCTGCTCTTTCAATTCCTTCAACTCCGCTGGTGTCATACAGTAAGGTGGAGTAGAAATAGGCTGAGTAACTGACACCAGATCAATAACAAAATCAATATCCCTGTCAGGTGGAATGCCTGACAGGTCTGTAGGTAACACGTCCGGAAAATCACGGACCACAGGAATAAAATCGACAGCAGGAGTCTCACCACTAACATCCCTCACAAAATCCACATAAGATAAACATCCCTTCTCAACCATACGCTGAACCTTCAGGTGAGAAATCACCCTGCTAGGTACATACTCAATAAAACCTCAGCACTCAACCCTCGGAACTCCAGGCATAGCCAAGGTCACGGTCTTAGCGTGAAAATAAAGAATAGCATGACACGGAGATAGCTAATCCATGCCTAGTATCACATCAAACTCAACCATGCTGAGTAACAATAGGTCCACTCGGGTCTCCAGACCCCCAATAGATACCACACACGATCGATACACACGGTCTACAATAATAGTATCACCCACCGGAGTCGAAACATGAACAGACGTAACTAAAGACTCACGGGGCATATCTAGAAAGTGGGAAAAATATGAGGAAACATAAGAGTATGTGGAACCAGGGTCAAATAAAGCCAAAGCATCTCGATGACAGACTGAGATAATACCTGTAATAACTATATCGGAGGCCATAGCATCATGCCTGGCTAGAAGTGCGTAGATACGCTCCTGACCTCCACCAGCTCGACCTCCCCCTCTAGAGTGGCCTCTAGATGACTGACTCCCACCCTAGCTGCCTCGGTGGGTGGTGAAGTAACTGGAGCTGAAGTCGAAGGCTAGCTCCTGGACTGAGATGGACCTCCAATAAAATTAGGGCACTGCCTCCTCATATGCCCGAACTCTCCACACTTATAGCAACTTCCCGGTGCAGGAGACGGGGACTGAAGGGAACCCCTGGAACCAGAATAACCACTCGAAGAACCCTGCATGGAGGAACCCTGAATAGACGGTGTCCGAGATGAACTCTGAGCTGGGAGGGCACTGAATGATGAACGTCCTGGATGAGAACTGCGGGGACCCTACCCCAATGATACGCCGCTATAAACTGGGCGAATTGACTAAGGAGGACTAAATGGGCGGCCTCTACTGAGCTGAAACTGCCCTCTGGAAGGGGCACCACTGAAACTACATGAACCATGAGGCCTCTTAGCCTCCCTCTCCTCTCGCTCCTGGCGGCGAACTAACTCAATATCTCGAGCAATATCAACAACCTGCTCGAAGGTAGTACCAGATACTCTCTCCCTAGTCATCAAAATACGGAGCTGGTAAGTGAGGCCATCCCCGAACCTCCTGATCCTCTCCCTATCAGTAGGGACTAACTCAGTAGCATGACGAGCCAACCCAGAAAACCGCATCTCGTACTGTGTAACTGATAGCTCTCCCTGACACAGCTGCTCAAACTGCCTACGATGTTTCTCTGGGTGAGACTGGGGAATATACTTCTCCAAGAAGATAGTGGAGAACTGCTGCTAGGTGAGGGGTGCTGAACCAATAGGCCTACGCCTCTCAAAAGACTCCCACCAAGTGAAAGCAACACCAGAAAACTGAAATGTAGCAAATGAGACCCCACTGGTCTCCAAAATCCCAGAAGTACCAAGTATCCTCTGACACTTATCCAGAAAACCCTGGGCATCCTCGCCCTCTACGCTGCTGAAAGTCGGAGGCTGAAGTATACTAAACCTCTCCAGCCTACGCTGCTCATCCTTTGGCATAGATGGAACCACATAGTCCTGAACTGGAGCAACCGGCGGGGCTGGAACTACCCCTGGTGTCTGAAGGCCCTGTACAACCTGCTCAGGTGTCCGGACAGTTGGAGTCTGAGTGCCTCCCTCGACCTGAGATGTAGATGCAGTAGTAGACATGGCAACTACCTGAGCAAGGCTAGTACATACTGTCAAAATCTGAGCCAGGGTCTCCTGAAGATCCGGAATAACAATGGGCACTGCCAGTGCTTGAGCCTGTCCCGCTGGAATACCCGCGGCAGGAACCTGATCCTGAATAATAGGGGGATCAATTTGTACTGCCCCGGCTACTACGCGGGCTGGTCCCTTACCTCTACCACGGCCTCGATCGCGGCCTCGACCTCTCGCAGGTCTAGCTGGTGTCTTGTCACCCTGATCCGTAGCGCGTGTCCTCACCATCTGTGAGAGATTGAAATGACAAGAGTTTAGATTTCCAGAAGCAACAGAATGACACGACAGAATTCAAGAAATGAGATTTTTCCTAAGAGTTCGGCAGCCTCTCGAAGATAAGTACAGACATCTCCGTACCGATCCGCAAGACTCTACTAAACCTGCTCATGATCGTTGAGTCCTATGCATCCTAGAGCTCTGATACCAACTAGTTACGAACCCAAATCACTAAGGCCTGTGATGGCGCCTAACATGGAACTAGGCTAGTCCTCTAATACAATGAGATCAACACTTATCCGTTTATAACAAATATTTCCTTATATTCTGAAAAATATTTCCTTTTTAAGTCAATCTAATAAGAAAACAATAATCCGAACCATAAAAATCTAATACCGACCCAAACATCTAGAGTCAACAGTCATTAGCATCTAAGATGATAAATACAATGTATAGTAAAGTGACTCTGCTACTACAAATGTCTGAAGTATGAAAGACAAAACTATGAACTGGGGAAAAGAAAGGAGGTGAGTTGGGAACGCTGAGCAGCTACCTCGATCCTCGAACAACTCCGGTACATCAGAAATCAACTAGCGAGATGGTCCGATACCTGAATCTGCACACAGAGGTGCAGGGAGTAACATGAGTACGCCAACTCAAAAAGTAACAAAAGTAACTAAAAACTTGAGTGCAGTGACGAGCATTTATAAATCATATTTCTTTTGTAAAAACAGTAATTCAACTTTGGTTAGAAAAGCCCATTATAAAGATGAGTGAGAAAAATAGTAAAATTCACAATGTATCCGCCTTTCTGGCACAGTATCTCTCACAACAAGGTATCTCAGTCACTAATGTCTCCACTATCAGTATGCCATGCTCTCACTAAGCACTCTTACTCAACAAGTACCAGATATCCACTCAGCTGCTGCGGCGTGCAACCCGATCCAATATATATATATATATATATATATATATATTGTGCGCGCAACCTGATCTATATATAATACGTTGCGGCGTGCAGCCCGATCCATATAATAGCCGACTGTGCTCACTAGGGGTGTACAGACTCCGGAGGGGCTCTTACAACCCAAGCACTATGTTGATGCGGCGGGCAGCCCGATCCAATATATATATATTGCTGCGGGTTGCAACCCGATCCATATATAATATATATTGTTGCGGCGTGCAGCCTGATTCATATATAATATATAGTATATATTGCTACGGCGTGCAACCCGATCCACATCTATCCTCACATACTCGGCTCTCAGCCTCACTCAGCCATCCTCACAAGCCACTCGGGCAACTAACCTCAACTCACGGGGCTCAGCCCAAAATACCTCTCAGAGTTTTAAAACAGTGTGATAGTAGTGAAAATAACAACAAGTAGAAAACATGACTGAGTTCGCAAATGTTCTATCAGGATAGTGTGAGAATAGTGTAAAAGTACCACTGAGGGTCTAAACAGGTCGGCACAAGGCCCCAAACATGTCTTACATCCCATAAACAATTATACATTTCTAAAATACAGGATATCGTAAGGTTTCAAATCGAATACGCAGCTTAATAGTCGATACAGGACGGACCAAGTCACAATCCCTATCGGTGCACGCCCACATACTCGTCACCTAACATGTGTGCCACCTCACTTACCAAAACAATATAAAATATCAGGGTTTCATACCCTAAGGTTTAGAGTTACAATCGTTACTTACCTCAAAACAACCCAAAAACTACTCTGCGATGCTCTTGCCCCTCGAATCGGCTCCCAAAAGCTCTGATTCTATCAAAATCAGATTTACAACATCAAAATATGCTAGGGAAACAAAACCCAATCAAAAACTATCAAAATTAGGCACAATTCCCGAAATTGGCCAAACCCGACCCCCGGGCACACGTATCGGAATTCGATAAAAATCATAAAACTAGAATCCTCATTCCCTCACGAGTCTACCCATATCAAGTTTAACAAAATCCGACCTCAAATGGCCATTCAAATCATCAAAAGAAATTTCCAAATTGTTCATCCCATTCTTCCCCAATTTCCATTTTGATTTCTCAAATTACATGATATAAATCAAGACTAATTCATGAATTTAATCCAAAAGTGATTGAAGAACACTTACAACAAGAATCCCACTGAAAATCTCTTCTGAATCCTCCTTCTCTCGAGCTCTCTAATGGTTTATTGAGATATGGCCTAAAACCCTCGTTTGAACTTTTAAACATTCTGCCCAGACCATTTTTCTTTATCGCGATCGCGGACTTCCAGTCGCGATCGCGAAGAGTAACCAACACGCACCAAAAATTTCCTTCTACACGAATTCAAGAGACGGCTCGCGATCGCAGACCTCAACTAACTCAACCTACGCGATCGCGGTTGGCTTCACGCGACCGCGTAGAGATATGCTCAAACACCTGATGTTTAGATTCTTCTACGCGAACACAAAGACACCCACGCGATCGCAATGACTAAGTTGCCCAAACACTGCGATCGCAAACACCCTTACGCGATCGCAGAGAGTAAAATCCTGCCTGCCTCAACTTGTTCTATGCGATTGCAATTGATCTCACGCGATTGCAGAGAAGAAATACCTGCTGCATAAAAACCAGAAAACCTAGCAACACTTAAGGCCTAAATAATGCCCGTTTTAGCATCCGAAACACACCCGAGGCTCCCGGGACCTCAACCAAACATACCAAAAAATCCTAATACCTTATTCAAACTTAGTCAAGCCCTCGAAACACCAAAAACAACGCAAAACACCAAAATCACATCTAATTCAAGCCTATAAACTTTGAAATTTCTAAATTTTGCCAAAGATGCCGAAATCATCCAAAACACATCCGATTGACCTGCAATTTTGCACACACATCCAAAATGACACTACGAACATGTTCCAACTTCCGGAATTCCATTCCGAGCCCGATAGCCTGTTTTTCACTGCCGACCAGAAATCACCAAAAATTAACTTTCGCCAATTCAAGCCTAATTCTACACCGGACCTCCACACTACATTCCGAACACACTCTTAAGTCCCAAATCACCTAACGAAGCTACTCGATCCATAAAATCCGCATTTCAAGATCGTTTTCCAAGAAGTCAACTCCTAGTTGACTTTTCCAACTATAAGACTACTTTAAGAGACTAAGTGTCCCAATTCTCACTTTCACCATTCATAACCCGAACCAACCGAATCCAACACATCATAAACAGTATAAACAATGCATGACAAGGCAAAAACATTAATAACTATGCAAATTCTACGGAACGACTGGCCGGGTCGTTACATTATATTCAAAAGTTAATCATTAAAAATAATCAAATTTGCACATCATAGTTGTACCAAAATAGAGGAATGAAGAAAATGTAAAGGGAAACAAGGCATACATATGGAGGCAACAACAATCACTTCAAGCCGGAACTAGAAAATATCAACAAAAATACTTTTAGGTTTTAGCAAACATCAAAAAGAATTTTAAGATTAAATAAAGAGAGACAAAAATATTTACAAGAGCACTCAGGAAGAAAGAGAAGAAAAAAAAAATTAAATTTTTGCAAAGAAAACACTGAATTTAAACACGAGGTTCAAATTCGAAGAATAATTCCTTTTTGAATAAAATCCTAAAACGAGTATAGAGAAAAAATTATGTTTTCAAATAAACTCCAGCACATCCATTCATATGTACTGGCAGCTATACTCGCGTGATGCGCGGTCAATATTAAAAAATATAAATTAAAATAGAAATTGTTGGACAGCAGAATAAAATTCCAAAAATAGGGTTCATCTCATTTTTCATATTTTGGACAAAGAGAGCTCATTGTGACGCAAAGTTTGGAGGATTATTCAAGGAGATTGTTGGAGCAAGTGATTCTGACCTGGATTGGACTATATTTCACAAATATATTATTGTTTTCATCATCTAAATGGGGATTTGAGTTGGAAATTAGGAAAAATTTTGTGAAAATCTTTAAGCTAAAGTTTTGAGTTTTCAAAGGCGATTTGAGGTAGAATTTGAGTAATTATTATATGGCTGGACTCGTTATCTAATGGGTGTTCGAATTTTGTAATTTTGGTCGGGTTCCGAGAAGCGGTCCCGGGTTGACTTTTTATTTCTCTGCAAAGATCGTAACTTTATTATTCAAATTACCTTCCTATTGTTTATATTTATGGTATGAAGTTGTTTTGACTAGATTCGAGCCGTTTGGAGTTGGAAATTTGAGGGAAAGGCCTACTAATAGATTGAGTTAGCGTGATTTAAGGTAAGTGTGTCACCTAACTTTGTGTGGGAGAATATATTTTCTTAGGATTGGTGTTGTTTGTGATGATTGTGATGTGCTAAAACCGTGTACGTAAGGTGACGAGTGGGTACACGTGCTAAATGTGGAAATTTACTGGTTTTAGCTATGTATATTCTTTTTATGCCTTGATTGAGTTATCTTAACATGTTATCTTCATCATCATTAGTCTATTTCATATGCTCTATTTGTCTTAGCTCTTATTTTTTAATTGCACTACATGTTTAACTGAAGTTCTTGTTTTCCTTTACTCCATATTCATTATGTAACCGTTGAATTCTTACATGGAGTTGTTGTTCTTGGTATATCTTGTTGTTGAAATTGGTATTGGGTTATAAAGGTCGTGATCCACATTAAGGCAAAATGTTATTTTGTGACTATCATTTTGTTGAGTTATTCACTTTCGATTGTTATTGTTGAGACTCTTGTGTAAATTGTGGTTGAGACATGGGCTCTTTATTCTGAAAACACTGATATGTTTTGTTTCTCCGGCAAGTTGTGATATTGGGAACTTGAGGTGCGATTTGTAAACGACCGAATTGATTATCTTCATGCATAAGGATACTAGATTACCTAGTAGAAAAGATTTAAAAATCATCACAAACCTCCCTTATTTCTTTTCTATTGCAATTTCTGGATTATTATATGATAATTTTTGAACTTTCCATATATAGAAAAGAAATAGAAAGAGATAGACTAGAAACGACATCTGGTATGTCAATGACACCAAAGGGATATTAAATGAATGGAATTGGGATATGGNTACTTTGTGATAATGATACACATGTGGTGGTATAAGTTTTTGGGGTTGAAACGCATGAAGTGAGATAAGGCGGGCTTGATACGCTTGGCTAGTTGGGGAACTACTAGAAGTCATGCGGTGTGATAAGGTGGGCTAAAACGCGGGATGCTATTCCGGGAAAATGATTTTCAAAATTAAATGTAAAGGCCCCCGCGGTGATATAAGGAAAGATTGTGAATTATTCTTATGACTTGAGACTACGAGGCGGTACCTCGATAGTGACTCTTGTTGGTACTTCTCTATTGATGCACATGTCTTTAGTTGCTTTGTTTCCTTAGCACATCATTTCATGCTTTTCACTTTCGATTGTTATTGTTGAGACTCTTGTGTAAATTGTGGTTGAGACATGGGCTCTTTATTCTGAAAACACTGATATGTTTTGTTTCTCCGGCAAGTTGTGATATTGGGAACTTGAGGTGCGATTTGTAAACGACCGAATTGATTATCTTCATGCATAAGGATACTAGATTACCTAGTAGAAAAGATTGAAAAATCATCACAAACCTCCCTTATTTCTTTTCTATTGCAATTTCTGGATTATTATATGATGATTTTTGAACTTTCCATATATAGAAAAGAAATAGAAAGAGATAGACTAGAAACGACATTGTGATAATGATACACATGTGGTGGTATAAGTTTTTGGGGTTGAAACGCATGAAGTGAGATAAGGCGGGCTTGATACGCATGGCTAGTTGGGGAACTACTAGAAGTCATGCGGTGTGATAAGGTGGGCTAAAACGCGGGATGCTATTTCGGGAAAATGATTTTCAAAATTAAATGTAAAGCCCCCCGCGGTGATATAAGGAAAGATTGTGAATTATTCTTATGACTTGAGACTACGAGGCGGTACCTCGATAGCGACTCTTGTTGGTACTTCTCTATTGATGCACATGTCTTTAGTTGCTTTGTTTCCTTAGCACATCATTTCATGCTTTTCTCCGTAGTTGTAGCAAACCTTGATATGCTATTGTTGTTTTAATTTCGTTACTATCATTTCCATACTTCCATTCACTTGTACAATTTGTTTCTTATTTATTCTAGTAGGGCCTTGGCCTGACCTCGTCACTACTCTATCGAGGTTAGGCTTGGCACTTACTGGGTATTGTTGTGGAATACTCATGTTGCATTTCTGCACATCGTTTTGTGCATATCCATGCACCTCCTACCAAACCAGGCAACAATGAGTTGAGTTGTACGCGAAGACTTCAAGGTACACATGTCGGCGTCTGCAAGCCTCGAGTCACCCTCTATCCACATTTATATTTTCCTTCTTCTACTAGTACAATTTTATAGGGATGACTTTGATACTGTTGTAGATATTGTGACTCGATATCACCAGGTTTTGGGAAACTGTATATGTTGAGCAGTAGAGTTTATTTTGTATAGTTGTTGAGTACTTAAGAATTTATTTTATTTTTCAGTTATTCCCACTTTTTATTTAGGATTACCCAATCTTAGAGACTAGGTGTCTTCACGACATCTTATGGAAGGAAATTAGGGTTGTGACAAGTTGATATCAGATCTCTAGGCTCATAGGTGTTACGAGTCACTACAAGTTTAGTAGAGTCTCGCGGATCGGTACAGAGACGTTTGTACTTATCTTCAGGGGGATATGGCATTGTTAGGAAAAGTTTCACTTCTTTGATTCCTTATCCTCCGAAATTGTTGACATTGAAATTCTAAATCTCTGTCTTTATATTCTCTCAAAAATGGTGATGACACGCATATCTGGATCGGATGATCACAAACCCGCGCCCCCTACTAGAGCCGCGAGAGTTCGGGCCGAGGTAAAGGCCGAGGACAGGCACGTAGTGCAGACAAAGCATCGGCCCGAGCTGATACGGAGGAGCCATCAGTAGCTCTAGTAAGAGGGAAGGCGCCTGTCACTACCCCTGCACTTCAGGAGACCCTCGCCTAAGATTTGAGCATGTTTGGCACTCTAGATCAGGTAAGGTTGATTATACTTGATCCTACCACATCTCAGGCGGGGGGAGAAGCATAGACTCCCGCTGCCTGTACCCCAAAGCAGCAGGTCTAGGTTGACCGTGTCCCAGAGGTCATACTAGTAAAGCTAGTATTCTCAATTCAGCCCAAGGTTAGTGCAGCAACTTCTGAGGGGGAGCAACTCAGGCTCGAGAGGTACGAGAAGTACCACCCTCCTACTTTCAGCGATTTGGCTTCAGATGATGCCCAGGGTTTTCTTGAGGATTGCCACCGTATTCTCCGCGCAATGGGTATTGTGGAGTCGAGTGGGGTTGCTTTCACTACGTTCCAACATAAGGGAGTGGCCAATCAGTGGTGGCGAGCGTATGAGTTGGGTAGACTGGTCGAGGCAGCTTCACTCACCTGGGCTCAGTTCTCAGAGATGTTCATGAGGGACTTTGTTCCCCAGAGTCTTAGGGATGCATGGCGCGCAAGGTTTGAGCAGTTGCGCCAGGGTGCTATGACTCTATCGGAATATGCAGTAAGGTTTAGTGATTTGTCCAGGCATGCACCTAGACTTGGTCGCTACTATCAGAGAGCGAGTTCCTCAATCTATCGATAGGCTCAACCCTACTATCAGATTCACCATGGCTCAAGAGCTGGAGATGGACATCCCATACCAGCAGGTAGTGTAGATGCTAGGAGATTTGAGGGTATGTGGGCCAGGGAGAGAGAGGAGATGAATGACAAAAGGCCTCGAGATTCTAGTACATATAGTGGTGCCCATTCCCCAGTTGCAACCTGTCATGGTAGGGGCTACGTGAGCCACCCTATTCATTCAGCAATTCTAGCTTCCAACGGTATTCCAGAAACTCACAAGCCTCAGGTTCCCCATTTGTAACGACCCGGTCGGTCATTCTAAGAGCTAGAGTTACGATCCCCCATTAACTACTATCCCTGTATCTATTTTCTGCTATTGTGACTTGCCGGGAAGATTCGTTTTGAGTTTCGGAGTGTTTTGGGGCACTTAGTCCCTAAATGAGAGCTTAAGTCTTAGAATTTAGACCATAGTTAGAACTCTATGAAGACAATTCGGGAATGGAATTCTGTCGATTGTGTTAGCTCCATTGGGTGATGTTGGGCTTAGGGGCGTGTTCGAATTGTGTTTTGGGGGTTCGAAGCTCATTTAGGCTTGAAATAACGAAAGTCGAATTTTTAGAGTTTTGGATCGGTACTGGAATTTTTGATATCGGGGTCAGAATCTGATTCCGGAAGTTGGAGTAGGTCCGTAGTGTTGAATATGACTTGTGTGTAAAATTTGAGGTCATTCAGATGAGATTTGATATGTTTCGACGTCGTTTGTAGATTTGGAAATTTCAAAGTTCATTAGGCTTGAATTTGTGCATAATTTGTGTTTTTGATGTTACTTAGTGTGGTTTGAAGGCTCGACTAAGTTTGTATGGTGTTCTAGGATTGGTTGGCATGTTTGGTTGAGGTCTAGGGGACCTCGGGTGTGTTTCACATGCTTAATGGATTGAAATTTGGACTTAGGCTATTGTTGAGTTTTGCTGGTTTATGGTGTTTCGAACCTGCAGAGGGGAGATAGCAGGTGCAGACTCACATGTGCGGAAGGTCAAGTGCAGATGTGGGTTTGGGCCTTGTCAGCTGGGATTGCAGGTGCGGTGTAGATTTCGCAGAAGCGGAAGCGCAGGAGCAGTTGGGGGACCACATGAACGGGCTCGCAGGTGCGGCCTAGTGCTCGCGGATGTGGTCCCAACCCATTTAAGTGGATTTTGCACCTGCGATGGTTCTTCCGCAGGTGTGGCCTTGGGAGCGCAGAAGCGAAAATCGCTAGGCAGAAAAGGCAAATTCGAGAGTTTGATATTAATTTCACAAAAATACGATATTGAGCTCGGAGGAAGGCGATTTTTCGAGAGTTTTTCAGAGGAAATATTTGGGTAACGATTCCTAAACCTATTTTGATCACATTTCATTAATCTATTATTGTTTTCTCCATTTAATAAAGGAATTTGAGTGAGAAAGTTGGAAAATGGGGAAAAAGTTCCCCAATCGAATCTTTAAGTTTTGAGTGGGATTTAGGCATCGGATTTGAATAATTTTGGTATAAGTGAACTCGTGAGTGAATGTGTGTTCATCATTTGTGACTTTTACTCGATTAGGGGACGTGGGCCCGGAGAGGCTTTTTGGGCGTTTTTCTATTTTCTTGTCGTAGCTTTTATTTCATTAGCTATATTAGTTACTTGTAGCTATATTTACGTTATGTAATTCATTTGATTAGATTTGGGCCACTCGGAGTTGGATACTCGTGGCAAGAGTGTGATTTCGTATTGATTTGACCTTAGTTTGAGGTAAGTGTCTTGCCTAGCCTTGTGTAGGGGGAACTCCCCTTAGGATTTGGTATTGTTTGATATATGAGCGCCGTGTACGTTAGGTGACAAGTACGTACACGGGCTATGTGTTGTAAAACTCCGTTTTTCACTAAATCAGAACCTGTTTTTCTTTGTTTGAAATACACTAGCTTATGTAACTACCCTTTTTAGATTAGAAAAGCATGTCAACGTGTTTTAACTGCCTATTTGGACTTTGTGCAACATGTTTAGTAAAATTTCCTGATTTCTTTGATGTGAACTTAGTCTAAGCTGTAGATTTCCTTGTTGTAACAATTATTTACATTGGTTGAGTTGCATATTTACTTTGGGACTACAGAACGTTATTCCGGAAGATCCCCCAGCAATGCATATTTACTTTGGGACTACGAAACGGTATTCCGGGAGATCCCCCTCCACTTTTACGTTTAGGACTACGACACGGTATCCCCGGAGATCCCTTCTTGTTATTACTGTGTTCTGAGCTATTGGATTTCATTGAATTCTATACCTGTTAGATTCCCATATTTATTTTACTGTAATATTTCTTTATGTCTTATTTAATTATATTTATACCTGTAGGGCCTTGACCTAACCTCGTCACTACTCGACTGAGGTTAGGTATTGTGTATAAATTTGCGTACTGATCTTACTTGTATATGCCGAGCGGCATTTTACCATTACATAGTGTAAGGACCCGTAAAATTTCTTATTTTATATAATGCCCGAATAAGTCCCTGAGTTGTTATAACTGTAGAAATCCTTAAAAATAGACCTATTTTGAATAAAAGCACCCCGGAAGTTGAAAGATCTAATTTTCCAGAGTTGGGCGTTATGCGACGCACTATGTGATCGTATAACGGGTATACAGACCGCATAATGGTCGCATACCTTGGAAGGCCACTGCCCAACTTGAGGACAACTATGCGGTCCATTATGCGATCGCATTTTGGTTCTACGGACCGCATAGTTATCGCATCCTCGCCCTTTGATTTTGTGAGGGAGGTTATGCAATGCACTATGCGATCGCATAACGTGTATGCGGACCGCATAGTTGTTGCATACCTGGGCAGATTGTTTTCAATTTTGGCCCACCTGGAGGGCCATTCGTTGGTCGTCTCTACGGACCACATGTCAGGAATGCGATCGCATTCCTCATCGCATTCCTGTGTCGGGCTCCTAATTTTTTCTAATTTTAAAACCCGACCCCCAGTTTATTAAAACACCCCACCCCTTCATTTTAACCAGTCTTCTGAACAAAATAGAGAGAAGGAAAGGAGAGTTCTTGAGAGAGAAAGTGGTTCTTCCACCATAGTGATTTTCAAAGTCCCTCAGGCCTGATATTTCGAGTAATCTCCTTCTTCCTCATTCTAGCAGATAAGGGTTCCCAACCATTTTTCCATTAATTTTCTGATTTTAAACAAATGGAGGACTGTCATGGATTGATTCTTGGAAATATTAACTAAGACCTTGCATGCATGTTTAATAATGGTGTTAATCTAGTAAGAGGGAGAGGGTTGGGGTAAATTTCACAAAGACGGGGTTGGTAATCTAATGGGGTCACATAGTGGTTGGCAAAAGGCTTAAGAGAGTCCGAATTGCATGCATGACTTCCAATTCTGAGTTGAATATGTTTAATTGTGAACTAGATTGACGGTACTAGTCGGTTCGGTGATTTGTGAGTAAAAGTTAAAAAGGGATTCCGACTCCAGGTATGTATGGCTAACTTTAACCCTTGTAAAATCCCTCCTGTTGTGGCAAGAATACGATATGTGTACTTATATGAAAAATGTGAATTGACTGTCTAGATGATTTCCACCCCACTGTGTTAGATGAGACTTTGAATTGTGACTTGGCATGCCTACTTTATTATGTGCGAAGATGGTAGTTGTTTAAAGTTATTGATATGAAGCATTGTAAATAAGTTGAACGGTTATGGCAATACATTGTGCATAAATTGTTGCTTGATGAAAGTTTGGGGTGCCTTGAGCCCAAGTAAATGAATTGTTAAATGTGTATTTGTGGTCCTTGAAAGGAAGGCCCATGTGATGAAATTTTTTGGTGTTGTTGTTGAATCTGGAATCCTTGAATGGAAAGTTCTTATAATGAAATTGTTTGTTGTTGTTGTGATGAAATTATTGGTGGTGTTGTTTTTGAAATACGAATTGTCAGGTAGGGTCGGGTTGCGCGCCGCAACACGAAGTAATAAGGTGTGGGTTGTGGTGATAAGGGTGGCCGAGGTAATAAGGGTGGCAAAGTGATCGTTATCACGATGAAATTATTGGTGGTGTTGTTTTTGAAATATAAATTGTCAGGCGGGGTCGGGTTGCGCGCCGCAACACGAAGTAATAAGGTGTGGGTTGTGGTGATAAGGGTGGCCGAGGTAATAAGGGTGGAAAAGTGATCGTTATCACTATTGATATGAAAATGATGAAACTCGTGAATATGGTGGTGTTGGAAAGGGAAAAAGGAGAGATTGTAAAATTGTTGACTTTGATTGTCTCTTTCCGTGTGTTTTGATTGTTGGTCCTATTGCTGTCCTTTTTCTTATCTGTATATTGGTTGATTGTACTTGGGATAAAGTTTGTTCATACATACTAGTACTATTCCACAGTACTAACGTCCCTTTTGCCGGGGGCGCTACATCTTTTATATGGATGTAGGTGGTTCCATAGCAGGTAGCTCAGCCCGCCGTTAGTGGTACCTCCTCTTCATCTCTGCAGCAGTTGTGGTGAGCCCCTCTTATCCTCGGGGCCGTGTGTGGATGATACCACCCTCTTTTGTTTATGTTGTAAAGGTATAGACGGGGCCTTGTTACCGACAAGTTATGTAAAATCCCTAGTCTTCGTAGAGGCTCCGTAGACATGATGTGGGTGTATGTATGTATTTTTGGGTAGTAACAGTACGTACTCGGAACCGTGGATCATGTTGGAAAGTTATGTATGTATTATGTATGTTTGAATATCAATCGTTGAAATGTTAAAAGAGGAAACAAATGGAGATATGTTGTAAAATGTACTTTGAAACTAAAATCGGCTAACTCACATGAAATAATGTATGTTATGAACGCGGGGTAATACGTTGGGCAGGAAAGGCAATCTAGGTCCGCTTGACTTGGTTCACCCGGTTAGGTGCTGGTCTCGTCCCTCGATTTTGGGGCGTGACAAACATGGTATCAGAGCCTAAGGTTTTTAAAAGATTCCTAGGATGTCTCGGAGCCGTGTCTAGTAGAGCCCTTCTTATTAGTGTGTTGTCGACCACATCTATAATTAGGGGGCTATATGGACATTTAGTAAATTACCCTTTCATTGTTATTCTATATCGTGCGGTAAACCGGAAAATGAAAATATCCTTGCCTAATTCGTGCTTTGTTAAAAAAATTTCAGTAATGGCACCAAAGAAGAGAGCTCGACTTGGCCTTGAGGCCAATGTCACCCCAGGTGTGGTTGTGAATTCTGTACCAAATAGTGCAGGTGAGAGTGACTCCCCGACCTTGAATCTACCTGACCCTTCTATTCCGGATCAAAGTGTTCCTGTTCCTGCGGCGGCGGAAGGTGCTGCAATCCCTCCCGCTGATATTACTGAACCCTCTACAGTTCCAGCTTCCAGTCCCGATACGTCCGATGGGGACCTCATAGGAGTTATTCATATGTTGACTCAGTTGGTGGCCCCTCAAGCCCAAAGATCTTATGCTACCCCTGCGTCCTCCAGCGGACAGGGAGATTCCGCCGGCTCCAGAGTCAACCAGTTTCTGCGATTGGCCCCTCCAGAGTTCTCAGGTATGGATCTAGAGGCCGATCCACAGGATTTTCTTGATGAGATGTACAAGACCCTTCGGGTGATGAAGGCTACAAAGACATAGAGGTTTGAGTTCGCTTCGTATAGGCTTAGAGGAGCAGCATATTCCTGGTTCTAGATGTGGGAGGGTTCCCGTGGGGAGGGAAGCCCTCCGGCTAGATGGGACGAGTTCGTGGATGCTTTTATGGATCACTTCTTGCCTTCTGAGACTGTGGCAGCCTGTGCTACGGAGTTTGAGGTCCTCAAGCAGGGTAATATGAGTGTGTGGGAGTACCACATGGAGTTCGTGCGGTTCTCTAAATATGATCCTCACTTGGTGTCGACTATGGATGCAGGGTTCGACGTTTCGTTCAGGGCCTTAGTCCCTTGGTTGTGAATGAAGCTGCTACAGCTGCCTTGCACTTAGACATGAATTATGGGTAGATTGTGGGATTCGCCCAGGCTATAGAGGCTAGGAAATTGAAGATGAGGTCAGAGAGAGAGAGTAGCAGCAGGGCCTGGTCAGCAGGCCACTCGGGGAGTTCAGTTGGAGGAGGGAGACCAGTTCATGGGAGAGGGTCATCAGGGCCATCCCAGTCCTCAGCCAGTGCACCGCCATCAATGCACCGTTTCCAGCAGAGCAGTTGCTGGGGACCAGGATCAGACAGCAGGAGACCCCATCACTTAGGTCGCCCAGGAGGGAGTTTCCAGCAGCAGGGGAGGGCTCCGTGCCCTAAGTGTGGGAGGTTCCATACCGATTCTTGTTACCTAGATCTCCCGGTGTGCTTCGGGTATGAAGTGAGAGGTCATATTCAGCGGGATATCCAAGCGCCTAGTCAGGGCAGGGGTAGGGGTTTTTTCTCAGTCATCCGGCTCTTCAGTCGCCACACCTTCAGGGCATTCTCCAGCTTCAGCGGGGCATGGTGAAGTTATGGGTGGAGCTCGAGGTAGAGGTGGACCCAGCCGGTTCTATGCTTTGAGTGGTCGCCAGAATGCGGAGGCTTCTCAAAATGCTGTTACAGGTATTCTGATTGTTCAAGCACTTGATTGTTATGCTCTTATTGATATGGGATCCTCCTTGTCTTATGTTACCCCGTTTATTGCTTCGAGTTTTGGGATAGAACCCGAACAGCTTCATGAGCCGTTCTCTGTATCGACTCCGGTTGGTGATTCTATTACAACCGCGCGAGTCTATAGGAATTGTGTTGTCACGTTATGTGGTCGCGTTACCACGACCTATCTTATTGAGCTTGGGATGGTAGATTTTGATATTATTATGGGAATGGACTGGCTTTATTTGTGCTTCGCTAAACTCGACTGCCGAACCAGAATCATGAGGCTAGAGTTTTTTAATGAGCCGGTTATTAAGTGGAAGGGAAATGGTGTGGTGCCGAAGGGTAGGTTTATTTCCTACCTTAAGGCCTCGAAGATGATTAAAAAGGGGTGTGTCTATCATTTGGTCCGGGTTGCGGACACCACTTCAGAGGTGCCTGCTCCCGAGTCTGTGCCTGTTGTGAATGAGTTTCTTGAAGTATTTCTGGACGAGCTTCCAGGGATTCCGCCAGATAGAGAGATCGATTTCGGGATTGATGTACTACCAGATACGCAGCCAATATCTATTCCACCATAAAGAATGGCGCCAGCAGAGTTGAGGGAGTTAAATGAGCAGTTGAAGGATTTATTAGAAAATGGGTTCATTCGGCCGAGTGTGTCGCCGTGGGGCGCTCCGGTTCTTTTCGTCAGAAAGAAGGATAGGTCGTTTCAGATGTGTATCGATTATCGGCAGCTCAACCAAGTCACTATCAAAAACAAGTATCTGTTGCCTCGAATAGATGATTTGTTTGATCAATTGCAAGGTGCGAGGTTCTTCTCCAAAATTGATTTACGGTCTGGGTATCATCAGTTGAAGATCAGAGAGCAGGATGTTCCTAAGACCGCTTTCAGGACTCGTTATGGTCATTTTGAATTCTTGGTAATGTCCTTTGGCCTGACCAATCCTCCAGCAACTTTCATGGATCTTATGAATCGGGTTTTCAAGCCATTTCTAGACTCCTTCATGATTGTTTTTATTGATGACATCCTTGTATATTCGCGGAGTCGGGAGGATCATGTTAATCACCTCAGGGCAGTTCTGCAGACTCTTCATCATCACCAGTTGTATGCTAAATTTTCGAAATGTGAATTTTGGCTAAAATCAGTAACCTTTTTAGGTCATGTTTTTTCCAGAGAAGGGATTCAGGTTGATCCCCAGAAGATCGCGGCAGTGAAAGATTGTCCTAGACCAACGACCCCGATAGAGATTCGCGGTTTCTTGGGTCTAGCTGGGTATTATCGGAGGTTTGTGGAGGGATTCTCTACCCTCGCCTCCCCATTGACTAAATTGACGCAGAAAGTCATGAAGTTCCAGTGGTACGACGCTTGTGAGAAGAGTTTTCAGGAATTGAAGTCGAGATTGACTTCGGCACCGTTATTGACCTTGCCAGAAGGTATAGAGGGATTTGTGGTTTATTTTGATGCTTCAAAGGTTGGTTTGGGGTGTGTGTTGATGCAACATGGGAAGGTTATAGCGTATTCTTCAAGGCAACTCAAGAATCACGAGAAGAATTATCCGACGCATGATTTGGAGCTCGCGGCAGTGGTGTTTGCATTAAAACTTTGGCGACATTATCTTTATGGGGTCCACGTGCACGTGTTCTCAGACCACAATAGTCTTCAGTATTTATTCAAGCAGAAGGAGATGGATCTAAGGCAGCGGAGGTGGTTAGAATTGCTCAAAGATTATGATATGAATATTTTGTACCATCCACGGAAGGCGAATGTGGTGGCCGACGCTCTCAGTCGGAAGTCTATGGGTAGTTTTGCTCATTTGGAAGTGGATCAGAGGCACTTGGCCCGGGAGGTTTATCAATTGGCCAGTTTGGGGGTTTGTCTTTCGACCTCAGACGAAGGGGAGGTTATGGTGCATAATGGAGCAGAATCGTCACTTGTAATGGAAGTAAAAAAAAGCAGTTTATTGATCCAGCATTGGCACAGTTGAAGGAGGAAGTTCTGAATCACAAGATTTCGGCATTTTCACTCCGCAACGATGATGGGGCATTGCGATGTCAAGGTAGGATATGTGTTCCAAATGTGGATAATCTTCGGGAGAGGGTAACGGCGGAGGCTCATAGCTCCAGGTATTCTGTGCACCCAGGCTCTACGAAAATGTATCATGATCTCCGGGAAATTTATTGGTGGAGCGGTATGAAGAGGGGTGTGGCGGACTTCGTGTCTAGATATCCGAATTGTCAGCAGGTAAAGGAAGAGCATCAACGGCCCGGTGGATTAACTCAGCTTATGGAAATACCTATGTGGAAATGGGAGATGATCAACATGGATTTCGTGATAGGGTTACCTCGCACTCAGTGCAAGTTCAACTCAATTTGGGTGATAGTGGATCGACTCACCAAATCAGCTCACTTTTTGCCAGTCAAGTCCACTGATACTGCAGAACGGTATGCTCAGTTGTATATCAAGGAGATAGTCAGACTTCATGGCACTCCAGTTTCTATTATCTCAGATCGAGGAGCCCAGTTCACAACTAATTTTTGGAGGAAATTTCAGCAAGGTTTGGGTACTCAAGTGAATCTCAGCATGGCTTTCCATCCACAGACTGATGGTCAAGCGGAGCGGACTATTCAGACGCTTGAAGATATGTTATGGGCTTATGTTTTAGATTTCAAAGATAGTTGGGATGACCATTTGCCGCTTATCGAATTTTCTTACAATAATAGCTTTCATGCTAGTATTCAGATGGCCCCATTTGAGGCATTGTACGGAAGAAGGTGTAGATCTCCGATTGGATGGTTCGAAGCTGGTGAGGCGGAATTGTTAGGGCCAGATCTTGTGCACCAAGCTATGGAAAAAGTTAGAGTCATTCAGGAGAGGATGAAAACTGCTCAGAGTCATCAGAAATCCTATGCGGACGTTCGTCGAAGAGAATTGGAGTTCTAGGTAAATGATTGGGTGTTCTTGAAGGTGTCTCACATGAAGGGAGTGATGCGGTTTGGAAAGAAAGGGAAGTTGAGCCCTAGGTACGTCGGGCCATATTGGATCGCTCAAAGGATAGGACGGGTGGCTTATAGGCTGGAATTTCCCCTTGAAAATATCATTAGTGCACCCGGTGTTCCATGTGTCTATGTTGAAGAAAGTGGTTGGAGATCCATCCGCCATCGTGCCAATTGGGACTATTGAAGTTAATGAAGAGTTATCATACGAAGAGGCTTAGGTTGCTATTCTTGATAGGCAAGTCCGTAAATTGAGAAACAAAGAGATTGCTTCTGTTAAAGTATTGTGGCGAAGTCAACGAGTCGAAGAATCCACATGGGAAGCAGAGAAAGAAATGAGAGAAAAATATCCCCATCTGTTTGAACAAGTCTAGTAGTGATCGTGCAAACTATTATCCCCAGGTAATTTGATGTTGTATTCAGATTCGTGCAAAGACACCCCATTTTCCCCTAATTGCCTTATTGTTGTAACTTTCCAATGCGTGCTAAAATTGTATATGATGTTATCAATTGGGTAGTGTGCAACCCTTGAAGTAAATGAAAGTTTTGTGAAATTTATGTGATAAGCAAAATGATTAATAGTAGTGTAGATTGGTAATAATTAATTGAAATATACATACAGTGTATTGAGGTGATTGAATCGTATGGGACTCACTAAAATGACTAAATTATGTGCAAGTGTGTGCCACTAATTGAATCATATGCGAATTTGTGATGAAAGAGAATGAACTATGTGTAGTTGTCAAAGTGATTGGATATGTGCAAATGTTGAGGTAATGAATTATATACCAGTTGTAGGGATAACAGAAACTGTGTAATGATGCTTGGAAATATATTTCGGGGGCTCTCTGACAGGTAGCTAGGTCTAAATACAAAGGAAACTCTGGTAAAATTTTCTGAATATATTGGAGGTAGTGTAAATCTGGAAGTTTGCATATCATGTTTTCAAAACCAAACGATTTCCAAAATCCTCATTCGAGGACGAATGATTTTAANGTCCCTGAGTTGTTATAACTGTAGAAATCTTTAAAAACGGACCTATTTTGAATAAAAGCACCCCGAAAGTTGAAAGATGTAATTTTCCAGAAGTTGGGCGCTATGAGACGCACTATGCGATCGCATAATAGGTATGCGGACCGCATAATGGTCGCATACCTGGGCAGACCACTGCCCAACTTGAGGACAACTATGCGGTCCATTATGCGATTGCATTTCGATTCTGCGGACCGCATAGTTGTCGCATTCTCGCCCTTTCATTTTGTGAGGAAGGTTATGCGACGCACTATGCGATCACATAACGTGTATGCGGACCGCATATTGGTCGCATACCTGGGAAGATTGTTTTCAATTTTGGCCCACCTGGAGGGCCATTCTGCGATCGTCTCTACGGATCGCATGTCAGGAATGCGATCGCATTCCTGACCGCATTCTTGTGTCGGGCTCCTAACTTTTTCTAATTTTAAAACCCGACCCCCAGTTCATTAAAACACCCCACCCCTTCATTTTAACCAGTCTTCTGAACAAAATAGAGAGAAGGAAAGGAGAGTTCTTGACAGAGAAAGTGGTTCTTCCACCATAGTGATTTTCAAAGTCCCTCATGCCTGATATTTCGAGAAATCTTCTTCTTCCTCATTCTAGCAGGTACGATTTCCAAACCTTTTTCCATTAATTTTTTGATTTTAAACAAAGGGAGGATTGACATGGATTGATTCTTGAAAATATTAACTAAGACCTTGCATGCATGTTTAATAATAGTGTTAATCTAGTAAGAGGGAGTGGGTTGGGGTAAATTTCACAAAGACGGGGTTGGTAATCTAATAGGGTCACATAGTGGTTGGCAAAAGGCTTAAGAGAGTCCGAATTGCATGCATGACTTCCAACTATGAGTTGAATATGTTTAATTATGAACTAGATTGACGGTACTAGTCGGTTCGGTGATTTGTGAGTAAAAGTTAAAAAGAGATTTCGACTCCAGGTATGTATGGCTAACTTTAACCCTTGTAAAATCCCTCTTGTTGTGGCAAGCATACGGTATGTGTACTTATATGAAAATATGTGAATTGACTGTCTAGATGATTTCCACCTCACTGTGTTAGATGAGATTTTGAATTGTGACTTGGCATGCCTACTTTATTATGTGCGAAGATGGTAGTTGTTTAAAGTTATTGATATGAAGTATTGTAAAAAAGTTGAACGGTTATGGCAACACCTTGTGCATAAATTGCTGCTTGATGAAAGTTTGGGGTGCCTTGAGCCCAAGTAAATGAATTGTAAAATGTGAATTTGTGATACTTGAAAGGAAGGCCCATGTGATGAAATTGTTTGGTGTTGTTGTTGAATCTGGAATCCTTGAAAGGAAAGTTCTTATAATGAAATTGTTTGGTTTTGTTGTTGTTGTGATGAAATTATTGGTGGTGTTGTTTTTGAAATATAAATTGTCAAGCAGGGTCGGGTTGCGCGCCGCAACACGAAGTAATAAGGTGTGGGTTGTGGTGATAAGGGTGGCCGAGGTAATAAGGGTGGACGAGGTAATAAGGGTGGAAAAGTGATCGTTATCACGATGAAATTATTGGTGTTGTTTTTGAAATATAAATTGTCAGGCGGGGTCGGGTTGCGCATCACAACACGAAGTAATAAGGTGTGGGTTGTGGTGATAAGGGTGGACGAGGTAATAAGGGTGGCCGAGGTAATAAGGGTGGAAAAGTGATCTTTATCACTATTGATATGAAATTGATGAAACTCGTGAATATGGTGGTGTTGGAAAGGGAAAAAGGAGATATTGTAAATTTGTTGACATTTGATTGTCTCTTTCCGTGTGTTTTGATTGTTGGCCCTATTGCTGTACTTTTTCTTATCTGTATATTGGTTGATTGTACTTGGGATAAAGTTTGTTCATACATACTAGTACTATTCCACAGTACTAACGTCCCTTTTGCCGGGGGCGCTACATCTTTTATATGGATGTAGGTGGTTCCATAGCAGGTAGCTCAGCCCGCCATTAGTGGTACCTCCTCTTCATCTCTGCAGCAGTTGTGGTGAGCCCCTCTTCTCCTCGGGGCCGTGTGTGGATGATACCACCCTCTTTGTTTTATGTTGTAAAGGTATAGCAGGGGCCTTGTTACCGACAAGTTATGTAAAATCCCTAGTATTCGTAGAGGCTCCGTAGACATAATGTGGGTGTATGTATGTATTTTTGGGTAGTAACAATACGTACTCGGAACCGTGGATCATGTTGAAAAGTTATGCATGTATTATGTATGTTTGAATATCAATAGTTGAAATGTTAAAAGAGGAAACAAATGGAGATATGTTGCAAAATGTACTTTGAAACTAAAATTGGCTAACTCACATGAAATAATGTATGTTATGAATGCGGGGTAATACGTTGGGCAGGAAAGGCAATCCAGGTCCGCTTGACTGGGTTCACCCAGTTAGGCACCGGTCTCGTCCCTCGATTTTGGGGCGTGACACATATTCATTATCGAAGCTTAGTTATTCCTTTATTTTCTTTATTTCAGTTATTTCAATGTTACTAGGATTACCTAGTCGCAGCGACTAGGTGCCATCACGACATCTTTCGGAGGGGGAAAATGGGTTGTGATAAGTTGGTATCAGAGCACTAGGTTTAGAGGTATCATGAGTCACAAGTTGGTTTATTAAAGTCTCGCGGAAACGTCCAAACCTATCTTCGGGAGGCTATGGAACTGTTAAGAACAATTATACTTTTATGATTTCCTTGTCGCGCGAGTTATCGACATCAAAAAATTTCTAAACTTTTCTATCATATTCTTTCTCACATATAGTGAGGAATCGTACCGGGAGAATCGACGACCAGGCACCCGAGCCCCCTACCAGATCCGCTAGAGGCTGGGTCGGGGTAGATGACGAGCACGCAATGCAGCTAGAGCCGCTGCGCGAGCTGCGACAAAGGAGCCCCCAACAGCTCTGGCTGGAGGGCCGGCACCAGAGGTTCCTATTGTTGCTCCAGCCTTCCAGGAGACTTTGGCTCAGTTCATGAGCATGTTCAGCACTTTAGCTCATGCTGGACTAATTCCGATAGCTCCCGCCATATCTCAGGCCGGAGGAGGGGCACAGCCTCCCACAACCACGTACTCATGAGCAGAGGGTCCAGGTTGATCAGGCCAAGAGTTTATTCCTATGCCCTCCAGTTCAGCATGAGACTAGAGTAGCTGCTTCTGAGGCTGAGCAACTTAGACTTGAGAGGTACAAGAAGTACCACCCACCCACTTTCAGCAGATTAGCTTCAGAGGATGCTCGGGCATGCCGCCCAATAGAGATATTGGTTTTGGCATTGATTTGTTGCCGGGCACTCAACCCATATCTATTCCTCCTTACTATATGGCTCCTCCTGAGTTGAAGAAGTTGAAGGAACAGTTGCAGGAGTTTCTTGATAAGGGATTCATTAGGCCTAGTGTGTCACCTTGGGGTGCTCCATTCTTGTTTGTGCAGAAAAAGATGGTTTTATGCGTATGTGTATTGATTATCGCCACCTCAACAAGGTTACACTGAAGAACAGGTACCCATTGCTTCGCATTGATGATTTATTTGATCAGTTATAGGGTGATAGGGTATTTTCGAAGACAAGCTTGCGTTCTGGCTATCATCAGTTGAATATTCGGGAGCCGGATATCCTGAAGACTGCCTTCAGGACCAGATATGGTCATTATGAGTTTCTTCTCATGTCTTTTGGGCTGACCAATGCCCTAACAGCCTTTATGCATTTGATGCACCGTGTGTTCCGGCCTTATCTTGACTCCTTCATCATTGTGTTTATTGATGACATTCTGGTGTATTCCCGGTCTCGGGAAGATCATGAGCAACATCTGAGGACTATGGTTCAGACTTTGAGGGAGAAGTGGTTGTATGCAAAAGTTTCTAAGTATGAATTCTAGCTAAATTTAGTGGCATTCTTGGGTCACGTAGTATCTAGTGATGGGATCAAGGTAGATCTGAAGAAGGTGGAGGCAGTGCAGAGTTGGACTAGACCATCATCAGCTACGGAGATCCACAGTTTCCATTGTTTGGTGGGATATTACAATCGCTTTGTAGAGGGGTTTTCATCTATTGCAGCACCTATGACCAGGCTGACCCAGAAGGGTGCTCCGTTTAGGTGGACAGAGAAGTGTGAGGGGAGCTTTCATAAGCTCAAGACAGCTTTGACTACAGCCCCAGTATTAGTATTGCCTACAGGTTCGGGTTCTTACACTGTCTATAATGATGCCTCGAGGATTGGTCTTGGAGCGGTTGATGCAGTACGGTAGGGTAATTTCCTAGGAGTCCAAACAGTTGAAGGTTCATGAGAAGAATTATCCTGCCCATGATCTTGAGTAGCAGCTATTGTTCACGTCTTGATGATCTTGCGCCATTATTTGTACGGTGTTCCCTGTGAGATCTACACTGATCACCGGAGTTTGTAGCACTTGTTCAAGCAAAAGGATCTTAATTTGCGTCAGCGGAGGTGGTTGGAGCTACTTAAGGATTATGACATCACTATATTGTACCACCCGGGGAAGGCCAATGTAGTGGCCGACGCCTTGAGTTGGGACGGAGAGTTTGGGGAGTTTGGCATATCTTCCAGCAGCGGAGAGACCCTTAGCATTGGATGTGTAGGCTTTTGCCAACCAGCTTGTGAGACTGGATATTTCAGAGCCTAGCCGAGTATTGGCTCGTGTGGTCTCTCGGTCTTCTCTTTATGCCCGTATCAGGGAGCGTCAGTATGATGACCCCCATATACTCGTCCTTCAGGACAGGGTTCGGCAAGGTGATGCTAGATATGTGACTATTGGTGATGATGGCGTGATGAGGATGCAGGACCGGATATGTGTGCCCAATATGGATGGGCTTTGGGAGTTGATTCTTGAGACCCACAACTCGCGGTATTCCATCCATTCGGGTGTCGCGAAGATGTAACAGGATTTGAGACAACACTAATGGTGGAGGAGGATGAAGAAGGATATAGTTGGGTTTGTGGATCGGTGTCTCAATTATCAGCAGGTCATGTATGAGCTTCAGAGGTTAGAGATCCCAGAGTGGAAGTGGGAGCAGATCACCATGAATTTCGTAGTTGGACTCCCACAGACTTCAAGGAAGTTCGATGTTTTCTGGGTAATTGTGGATCGGCTGACCAAGTCAGCTCATTTCATCCCAGTGATGACTACTTACTCTTCAGAGAGTTTGGCTGAGATTTATATCAGAGAGATTGTCCGTCTTCATGGTGTCCCAGTTTCCATAATTTCAGACAGGGGTACACAGTTCACATCACGGTTCTGGAGAGTCGTTCAGCGAGAGTTGGGCATTAGGGTAGAGCCGAGTACAACCTTTCACCCTCAGACGGACGGGAAGTGCAAGCACATGATTCGGATTCTAGAGGATATGCTCTCTGCTTGTGTGATGGAGTTTGGTGGGTCATGGGACCATTTATTGCCACTTGCAGAGTTTTCCTACAATAACATTTATCAGTCCAGCATTCAGATGGCGCCGTATGAGGCTTTGTATGGTAGGCGATGTCGGTCCCCAGTGGGTTGGTTTGAGCAGGGCAAGGCCCGATTGTTGGGTACATACTTGGTCAATATCAGTCCAGCATTCAGATGGCACCGTGCAAAAGTTAATATCCCTGTCGGGTGGCATACCCGACAGGTCTGCAAGAAACACCTCTGGAAACTCACGAAAAATGGGAACAGACTCTATAAAAGGAACTTCGGCACGAGAATCACGAACATAAGCCAAATAGGCAAAACATCCCTTCTCAACCATGCGCCGAGCCTTCATATATGGGATAACCCTACTGGAAGAATGAACATGAGTCCCCCTCCATTCCAATCGAGGTACTCCCGGCAAGGCCAAGGTCACAGTCTTGGCATGATATTCCAGAATAGCATGATAAAGAGAGAACCAATCCATCCCCAAAATAACATCGAAATCAACCATATCAAGGAATAGAATATCTACTCTGGTCTCAAGACCACCAATAGCCACTATACATGAACGGTAGACACGATCTACCACAATAGCGTCACCCACCGCTGTAGACGCATATATAGGAGTACTCAGGGAATCACGAGGCATAATCAGATAAGGAGCAAACTA
This sequence comes from Nicotiana undulata, assembly GCA_005239495.1. NCBI lineage: Eukaryota > Viridiplantae > Streptophyta > Magnoliopsida > Solanales > Solanaceae > Nicotiana > Nicotiana undulata. The sequence goes on from ML266624.1 coordinate 31,415, forward strand.
TGAGGACACGTAGGAAAATGTAGATCCCGGATCAAACAAAACCGAAGCATCCCTGCTACAAACTGAAACCATACCTGTAATGACTGCATCGGAGGCCTCAGCCTTAGCGTCAGGCCTGGCAGGAATAGTATAACATCAGGGCTAGGCCCCACCAATATGAACATCCCTGGGTCGACCTACTGCGAGTTGACCTCTACCTCTAATAGCCTGACCTCCACCTCTAACTGTCTGGCCTCCACCTCTGGCACCTCGACCTCCACCCCTAGCTGGCTGAGGGGGTGGTGGAGCACCTGGTGCGGGAATCATAGCACGGGAAACCTGGTGCTGAGAACCACTCGAGGATCGGGGGCAAAACCTAGCAATATGCCTCGGGACACCACAAGTATAATAAGATCTCTGCTGCTGAGGCTGCTGGCCCTGAAACTGTCTTGTCGACCTGAATAACCACTCTAAAAACTCTGGAGCGACGGTGTACTGATAGGATCTGATGGTGTAATGTAGGCCGGCTGATCAGAATGTGGCATGTGGGAACCACGACTGCCTAGAGCACTGCGAGAAACCTGAAGTGCTGACTGAAAGGGTCTAGGAGGATGACCTCTGCCAACAGAATCCCTACCACCAGATGAGGCACCATTGAACCAGCCAAAATGACGATGCCTCTTGTCATACCTCTGACCACTACCCTGAAATAAGACTATCTCGACTCGTCTGGCCACATTGGCCGCCTCCTGAAAGGAAATGTCACTACCTGTCTCTCTGGCCATCTATAGTCTAATCGGCTGAGCTAGCCCCTTAATAAACCTCCTCACCCTCTCTCGGTTGGTGGGGAGTATCATGATAGCATGTCGGGCCAAAGTGATGAACCTGGTCTCATACTGTGTAATTGTCATAGAACCCTACTGGAGATGCTCAAACTACCTCCGGAAATCCTCTCTCTAGGTGACTGGAAGAAACTTCTCCAAGAACAAATCGAAGAACTGAGCCCAAGACAAAGGCGGTGATTAGCTAGTCTGGTCAAGCAATAATCCCTCCACCAAGTCTTGGCGGGACCGGAAAGGCGGAAAGTAGCAAAATTGACCCCATTGGTCTCCACGATCCCCATGTTCCGAAGAACCTCATAGAAACTGTCTAAGTAATCCTGGGGATCCTCCGAAGGTGCACCACTAAAAGTAGTAGGAAACAACTTGGTGAACCGGTCCAATCTCCATAAAGCATCAGTGGACATAGCTACTCCATCAACAGCCTGAGCCACAATACCTGGCTGAACTACCGCAACTGTCTGAGGTGCTGGCGTCTGGAACTGAGAATCTAACTGCTCTGATGTGCGGGTGGTGGGAGTCTGGGATCCTCCCCCAGCCTGAGAGACGGCTGGTGGTGTAAGAAGTAGACTTGCCTGAGCCACGCTCTCCATAAGGCCCACTAAACGAACCAGAGCATCCTGAAGTACCAGGGTGGCAATGAACCCCTCTGGGACCTGAGCTGGTCCAACCGGGACTGTCTGGGCAGGAACCTCATCGGCAAACTCTACCTGAGGATCCTCCACTGGGGCTGTTGCTCTGAGCTGAGCTCTACCCCTGCCTCGACCTCTAGCACGGCCTCAGCCTCGTCCTCTAGCACGACCTCAGCCCCTCATAGGAGCTACAACTGGAGGATCGGGATGCTGATCGGTAGATGAAGAAACACGTGTTCTCGCCATCTGCGAGAGAATAGAATAGAAATTCAGTTAGCATTTAGAATTCAAATCACATGACAGAGAAGAATATATGTGAATTTATTCCTAACTCTGCAGCCTCTGGGGGATAAGTACAGACGTCTCTGTACCGATCTCTCAGACTCTACTAAGCTTGTCCGTGAATTGTGAGACCTAGGCAACCTAGTGCTCTGATACTAACTTGTTACGACCTGAATTTCCCACCGTCGGGACCGAGATGGCGCCTAACGTTGAACCCTATAGGCAAGACAACGTGAGTATTTAAGTTACTTTATCCTTTATTATTATTCAATCCCAGGCGAAGCACAACACTAACACATTTGAAAGTACCAAATGAAACAGAACATTTTAACTCAATGCAAAGCTTTTACGAAGTTACACAATACCAATCCCAGAACTTTGGAGTCACAATATCACGAACTTTCTATGAATAATACATATAATGGTTTGAAGGAAATAAATACATCTGTTTCTGAAATAAGTAGAACCGAATAAAAGAAGTAGGAGGGGACGCCAAGGCCTGCGGACGCCAACATGACTACCTCAGTGTCTCCACGTGGACTGAAGGCAGCCTCCTCGCTCTAGTGTCCAAAGGGTCTTGTACCGGGATCTGCACAACAAAAGACGTGCAGAGTGTAGCATCAGTACAACCGACCTCATGTACTGAGTAAGTGTCGAGCCTAACCTCGATAAAGTAGTGATGACGCTAGGACACGACAATCAAGACAACCTGTGCAATTTAATAATATTCGGAAGAAATAATAACAACAAGAATAACCAGTTAAGTACAAGGGAAAAAAGGAAACATGTTGGGGGAAAGAAATATCAGAAAACAGAAAAAACGAAATAAGACAACAGTTCAAATATCAAGTTAACATCAGGAACTAATAACACAGAGAAAATAGTGCACGGCCTCACCCTTCATGTTTTGACTCTCATCCTCACCAAATAATAAATGCAAGTGCACGGCATCACCCTTCGTGCTTTTACTCTCATCATCACCAAATAATAAATAGAAACGGCACGACATCACCCTTCGTGCTTTTAATATCATAACATGGCACGGCATCACCCTTCGTGCTTTTACACTCTCATCCTCACCATAATTAATACACGGCCTCACCCTTCGTGCTTTACACTCTTCCTCACAATAATCAATACACGGCATCACCCTTCGTGCTTTACACTCTTCCTCACCCAAACAATATCAATAATAGAAGTTTGGTAAGGAAAAATCAACAATATGAACCATAATAATAAATCATAACATCCCGGCAAGGGAACAACAATAGAAATATCACCATCCCGGCAAGGGACACAACTATAACCAATCTCACTCAATTACGTATCTTTACATAAGATTTCTCAATCAAAACTAATACTCAACGGTATCCATTACCAAGAATTTCCACCAAAATGAACAACCACAAAGTGAAATTCAAGCTATACCACAGTAAATATCAATGAAAACCAGATAATTCATAATATCCGACTCACGGGCATGCTTGACAGCAACGTATAGGTACTCGTCACCTTACCTATACGTTGAACATGGTATTAACACATAGCAAGTAAGACTCAACACCTATTCACTCAAGCTAAAGTTAGGCCAAACACCTACCTCAATCACCGCTTTTAATTTTGAATTTGACTCCAAATCAATTGTATCTAGACATAATTGACTTGATAACATCAATAAACGCTATACAATTCAATTCCAATACTTAATTATAGGTTTTCCATCATTCTTCCCAAAAAATCAAAAATCGACCCCAGGCATGCTTGGTCAAAACACGAGGTTCGGACCAAAAACCGATCACCCATTCACTCACGAGCCCGTATATGTAATTAGTTTCGAAATCCGACCCCAAAACGAGGTCTAAATCCCAATTATTAAAAAAGCTCTAACTCTACCCAATTCCCTAATTTTTGACCCTTAAGAACATGATTTAGGCCTAAATATCTAATGGGTGTTAATGGAATTTCAAGAAAACGAGTCTAAGAATACATACCTATGATTTTGTAGTGAAGTTCCCTTTCAAAAATCGCCAAATTTTGAGTTCAAGAGAGAAAGTTATGAAGTTTTGAAGAAATCCCGTTTTTTTTGCTACTGTTTTTAACACTGGACACTGTCTCTATGTGTTCGTGTGCCTTAGCCGCCTTCGCACAGTGTAAAAGTGGATCCCATCCCTAGCTTCCTTCTAACACAGTGCGTTCGCACTGGACTAGCCACATCCGCATAGGCTTAAGTCCCCTGGCATGTGCGTTCGCGAGCAAGTCTATGCATTCGCATTGAGTAACCCAGCCCCTTTCCCCGCATATGTTGTGCCTTCGCATGGATCCCCATGCGTTCTCATATGGTAAATTCCCTGGACACCAGCAACAGCTATAAACACAAGATTTTTAAGTTCAAAAACACTCTGACACCTATTTGAAACTCACCCGAGCCCTCGGGACTCCAAACCAAACATGTACACAACTTCAAAAATATCATACGGACTTACTCGTGCGATCAAATCGTCAAAATATTATCTTAAACAACCAATTTAACACCAAAATCAAGAAAAAATTCCAAAACTTCCAAAATATCAAACTTTACATCTACGGGTCCGAATCATGTCAAACGTCTTCCGTTTCTTACCAAATTTTACAGACATATCATAAATATCATATTGAACCTGTACCGGGCTCCGGAACCAAAATACGGGCCCGATACCATAGATTCCACACATAATCAAATTTCTAAAATCCTTCATATTTTCAGAAAAATATTTTCTTTCAAAAATTTATTTCTCGGGTTTGGGACCTCGGAATTCGATTCCGGGCATACGCCCAAGTCCCATATTTTCCTACGGACCCTCCGGGACCCGTCAAATCACGGGTTCGGGTCTGTTTACTAAAAATATTGACCAAAGTCAACTTAAATTAAATTTCGAAAGCAAATATTAGTATTTTCTTAGTTTTTCACATAAAAGCTTCTCGGCTATACGCCTGAGCTGCGCACGCAAATCGAGGTGAGCTAAAAGGAGATTTTCATGACCTCGGAACATAAATTTTACTCATAAAATACGGGATGACCTTTTGAGTGGTGACAAAAGCCTTCAGAAGTTCTCCAAACAAGTTTTAAGATATACTCCAACATCTTCTTGCTAATACCAAAACTAAAGTAACAAACCTTGCTCTTATTATTTATATTCCGCTATTTCTTTACTGTTATAGTCATTCTTATTCGTTGCTTTTTTCTTTTTTACCTTTGTGTTTTCTAGTTAGAGTTTTTCTTGCGCCTACTCTTTCTTTCTATTCATTTGTCAAGTGACTCCCATTATAGCATTGCGAGTTTTATTGTGATTCTTCAATCTATATGTTATCTTTGTCTTATTCAATCAACAAGTATTTGTATGTGTGTTTTGATCTCTTATTCGTAATTGTGAAATTGTGATTTAGATTTTAACTTTTTATCATCAAGTTGTTTAAACTAAAGCATTCTCATATAACTAACTCGAAAAAAGAATTATTATTATAGTTGTAGATGTTTGGTCAAATGTAAAATCAAGGTGTCATCATTATTTTTCAATGTTTGCTGGAGATACTTTTGACATCAAAATAAAAGAAAGAAGATCATGTCAAAATAATCTCAAAATGATATATTTTGAACTAATTACTAAATAAATATTTCAAATTAATTATTCTATTAACTAGCCTTAGAATGTTTTTCTGTGAAACATTACTTTCTTTGTCCCAAATGATATGTCATACTTTCTTTTTTAGTCTGTTTCAAAAAGAATATCATACTTTTTTTATTGAAAAATAGTTTAACTTCAAACTTACTACTTAACCTTAACAAGATGATGTGTAGCGACATAAATATCTATAGTTTGATTTAAACTATACGTTTCAAAAATCTTTATTTCTTTCTTAAACTCTGTGTCAAATCAAACACATCAAATAAATTGGGACTGGGGAAGTAAATTGCACCTAATGATTTTCTCATTAATTTACTTTTATGTATACATCAGCAAACAACAATAAGCGAAAATAACACGGGCTTGCCAATTTTTGAGCTGGTAATTAAAAATAGACAGTGTTTGCAAAGTCATAGAAAAATAGCTACTGTTTTACTGAAAAATAAAAAGTTCTACCATAATATTGTTACACCACATATTTTCGTACGTGAAGGTATGCCATAAGTAAATTGACGGAAGCTCGGAAAATGAGATATTTCATCCCGCATTTTTCGTACGGTAAAGTTGCGTCGTAAGTTAATGTAAGTTCAGGAATGGGATTATTTTGAGATTATAAGCATTATACTATTTCAAACAAGTGATGAGTAAATCTGTGAAGGTGAGAAGGTAAGCAAATTGAAGAAAGTAAATTTTGTCGAAGTTTAACATTTTGGGATGAAATACGGCCCGAGCTAAAATACTCGGTATTTATGAACTAGTACCATACAAGATATCACATGACCATGATAGTAAGGTGTATTAAAAGTGAATAGTATTTTAAGTAAGTTGAGATAATTCATAATTGTGTGGATAATTGAGATAATTAATAATTTTTGGTGGGATATTAACTAATTATTAAAATCTTTGGGATAAAGATTAACGTGGCATCCTTTCCTTAATCACGTTATGACTCTTACATTTAGTAAACATGTGGCATGAATCCAAAATAAATCTTGAATATGGATAGTCACGGTGGCAGAAATTCAATCAAGGAAATATAAGAGTTGTTCCATTTCTTTCATTCACTTTTTGGAGGATATTATTTCAATCTCTTAAGAAAGAGATCCACCAAAGCTTAAACGTTACTTTCTTATTTCTTAAGAGATGTTTCAGCCAAGCTTCATATGTAAGGAAACCATTTCAAAATCATTACATAGCAACATGATAGCTTTGATAATCTCTTAAGAGCTTCCACCAAGACTTCCTAATGCAAAACCGTTACTGCCAATTCTTTAAGGAAAAATTTCAGCCAATGTTATTGTTGCATAGCAATGTTGTTGCTTCAAACTCTTCATACGAATTGTTCCGTGTTGTCACAATTAACGAGTGTTAGAGGGGTTGTCAAGAGAATCGACTCATGTATGTTAAGGCTAATGTCACGACCCGAATTCCCACCTTCAGGCCGTGAGTCTAACGTTGAACCCGCTAGACAAGCCAACGTGAGCAGTTAAACTAACATGATAACACCCAATTAACAGAATTAACCAAGAAGAGTTTACGATTTAGCAGCGGAAATAGATAAAAACAGAACTAAATGGTTTAAACAAATACAATACATTGTAACAATCCCCCGAATCTGGAGTCACTAACTCACAAACATACTAAAAGATTACTACAACCAAGGGCTGAACAATAACTGTATACAACTGTCTTTGAAAATAAATGAAAAAGACAGGAAGGAAGAAAAAAAGGGATAGAGGAGACGCCAAGGCCCACAAACGTTTGCGGGTCTACCTTGCAATTTCCGAGGTGGACTGAAGAATACTCCCTCTAACGATGTCCACTGGGTCCGGCTGCGGGGTCTGCACAACATAAAAAAATGCAGGTGTAGCGTCAGTACAACCGACCCCATGTACTGAGTAAGTGCCGAGACTAACCTCGGCCGAAGTAGTGACGANGATGTATAACGTGAAATAGTAGAAATTATGGCACGGCATTAACCTTCGTGCTTGTAATCAATGTAAATCATGGCACGACATTATCCTTCGTGCTTATAATCAATGTGAATCATGGCATGACATCACCCTTCGTACTTTACACTCTTCCTCACTATGCAATGTAATCAAATATCATGGCACGAAATCACCCTTCGTGCTTTACACTCTTCCTCACCAAACAATGACATATATAATGGCAAGGAGTACAACATAGTGGAAATATACAGTTCAAATCACCCGGCAAGGGGAAATCATCAATCAATAACTCAATAAATGCCCGGCAAGGGTATCAGCTATATCCAATCACCTCAATTGTATACTCTACACTTGGATTATCAATTGTATCAACACTTCTCAAGCTCAACAACCAATACTTTCAACAAGAATAAATTACCAAGTAGATACAATCTCAGAATATGATAAACATGGAAGAAATACTGCAATTTCTATCAAAATAGACTCACGGGCATGCTTGACACACAGCATAGGTACTCGTCACCTCACCTATGCAATGAACATGATAATCACTTAGCACTTAGCAAATAATACTTATTCCCTCACCAAAGTTAGGCAAGACACTTACCTCGGTCCAAAGTATAGCAACCAACCCTCTAAGATCGCCTTTCCTTTATAATCCGACTCCGAAACAATGATATCTAGGCATAATTAATTCAATAATATCAATAAAGACTCAATAACACAATCCCATAGTCTAGATATTCAATTTCTAGCATTCTTCCAAAAATACCAAAATTCGACCCCGTGCCCGCTTGGTCCAAACATGAGGCTCGGAGCAAAACCCGATCACCCATAACCCCACGAGTTAGAATATATAATTTATTTTGAAATCCGACCCCAAATTGGCGTTGAATTACCCAAAATTCCCAAAAACCTAACTCTACCCAAAACCCTTAATTTCTACCTTGATTCCATGTTTCTAGGCCTAGATTTCTAGTGATTATGGAAGTAAAATGGGAGAAATCGATGTTAGGAAGCTTACCCAAGAGGCTATGGAGGAAGAATTGGTTTAAGGCTCGTCAATGGGGGTTGGGGATGGAGGAGAAGACTGAAATTTAGAAATTTCCGTTAAGGTTCTGTTTTTGGTTTTTAAAAAATGACTGATTGATTTTGTGCTCTGCGATCGCAGAAGAATAGTTGCGATCGCAGAAGAGGACCTGGTGATAACCCTACGCGATCGCAGAAAGTCCTACGCGATCGCAGAACCTATGGCCCCCACCATATGCGATCGCAGCGTCCCACACGCGACCGCACTGACCAAATGACCCCCAGACCCCTGGACCACCCAATACCCTATGCGATCGCGGAACATACATTGCGATCGCATAGAACATCAGTGACCCCCTCCCAGCCTAACTCTATGCGATCGCAGAGCTACCAATGCGTTCGCACTGAACAATTTGAGAGACACCAGCGAATCAGTTAAACACCAGATTTTTCATGACTTTTACCCCCCGTTAGCTACCCGAAACTCACCCGAGCCCTCGGGTCTAAAAACCAAAAACACACACGACTCCCAACACATCCTACAAACTTATTTTAAGTATTTAAATCATCAAAAACAAGGAATTAAACATTAAAACTCATAGAATTTTCTTAAAACTTCATAAAGCTTAACTTTCCCAATTTTGATCCGAAACACGTCATTTCAAGTCCGTTTTACACCAAATTTCACAGATAAGACAAATAACATATAATAAACCTGTTCCGGGCTTCGAAACCATGATACGGGACCGGTAACACGGTTTTCACATCAAAGTTCATTTTCAAAAACCTTTATTATTTTCAGAAAATAATTTTCTTTAAAAAATCATTTCTCGGACTTGGGACCTCGAAAATCGATTCCGGGCATACGCCCAAGTCCCATATTTTCCTACGGACCCTCCGGGACTGTCAAATTCCGGGTCCGGGTCCGTTTACCAAACAATGTTGACCAAAGTCAACTTTATTCATTTAATTATCATAAATTCCATTTTACATCAAATTTCAACATAAAGGCTTCCCGGCAACACGCCCGGGATGCGCACGCATATCGAGGTGATATTAACGGAGGCTTTCAGGGCCTCGAAACACAGATTTAGCTAGAATTACTTAGGATGACTTTTTGGGTCATCACAGCTAAGCTTTTCCTTCATTTTGGCATGATTTCGTCATTACACAAGTTTGATAACGATGCATAAAGAAAAATTCATATCCCGGAATTTATGTATATTTTGCTAGTCTTGCAAGTTACGTAAATTTTCCTAGTTTTTTAAGTTACAATATTCTCTTTATCGGGACTTCATATTCATTTGAGTATTTCCTTTTTCCAGTCAAGAGAGCACATAATTTATATATACAGTATTTTCATTACCATCGAGCTATAATCGATGGGCAAGCCCTTATTGGGCAACCTATGATCAGATGGTAAGTTATATACCAAGCCTACTGTGGCCGAGCGCCTATGAACGAGCCCAGTTGGCCGAGATACAGAGCCTAGTATGGCCGAGTGCCTATGGGCGATCTTACTATAGGTAAGTTATATACCGAGCCTTATAGGTCCAGAAAGCTATTTTACTTATTATATTGAGAGAATTGAGTCAGTATCAGCAGGTAAGCATACCATCAGATTATCTTTGACTTCCAGCTACCTGCAGTTACTATATAATCAATTTAGTTTAGGCTTTCAGTATATTGCCTTACATACTCGGTATATTATTTGTATTGACGTCCTTTTTTTGGGGACGCTGCATTCATGCCTGTAGGTATAGATAATCAGTTTGACGAGCCCTCATAGTAGACGAGATTGGCATTCAGCCAAGGATCGGTGAGACTCCACCTCATTCGGAGTGCAATTGAGTCTATGAGTCATCGTGGTAGAGTTTTGCTACAGACTTATGGGTAGGCTGGTACCCTGTCCCACTTGATGTCAAATAATCTTAGAGGCTTTGTAGATAGAGGTTAATTTTGTACAGTATGTCAGAGGACTTGACGGCCCATATGTATTCATGTTTTAAGAAAAATGATTCACTAATACAACATTTTCCCACTTATAGTTATACATTACTAGTTGTGTCCATGTTGGCCCATGATAGTTGCAGAAGAATAAAAATGAGTTATAGAGTTGTTCGCTCGGGCCAGTTCGGCACCGGGTGCCATCCATGCCTCCCTATGTTTGGGGCGTGAAAAAGTGGTATTAGAGTGGTTCTGTGCTAGGGAGTCTACAAGCCGTGTCTAGTAGAGTCTTGTTTATGGGTGTGTCGTGCACCACACTTATAAGTAAAAGGCTACGTGGCATTTAGGACTATCACTCTTTCTTCTTACTCTAGATCATGTGGTAGAGCTCTGTTATAAGAACTCAATTTCCTAAACTCTATCTTATTCATAATACGAAGATGCCTACATCCAGAAAGACGGTTGGTAAGAGATATAATTGTGGAACAGTTGAGTCCGAGGAACTCAATATTGTTTTTCATCATGCTTATGATGGATAAATTTGAGGTATTCGGCAAATCATATGTATACTAAGATGTGTAAGCTTCTTAATAAGGAATAAGGAGGGAGACACGAGTTTCAACAAGTAAAAGAAACAAAGTGAAGAAGGGTACGAGACACCTAGTTAATGAGGATTATCAGCATCACAGTTCCGGCAGAAAAAATATACGCATTGTGAGTTACCCTCAACAATACAGATGTATGTATAATTTGCCACACCCATCTCAGGTATACCCAATTGGGGGCTAACAGGTGTCGATTGAGAAAAGGACGGGATATCAGGATCCGATTGTGGTTAGAGTGACCCAAAATGATGAATTGATTGTTTCTGTTAGTTGACATTTCTAAAGGATATTGCAAATGTGCTAATAGATCTCATTGTGAGACACCCATATGGTGCACTCTAAAATAGTACAACTAGATATGAGTACTATAAAGATAGAACGTGGAAACCTTGAAGGGATAAATATTACCTTTGTGTGGCTCGCATCCCTAGTAGATCGAGAACGTTAAGCAACCCGAAGAGCCACTAGATGGAGCAAAAGGTGAGCTAAAAGCGAAGAAATGTCGTGTTGAAGTTTTCACAAGAAAGGGATAGGAAGAAATATTAGCAGAGTAATGAGAAGAGAGATAAGGAAGAATTATGAGTGAGATGTGATATATGGATGAAAACAGTAGATTAAAAAGACGACGGTATTACCGGGTCCATAGTCAGGTAAGGGAAGAGAAGATAGATGACAGACCTTTGGACAACAAAAGAGTATAGGCCATAAAGTCATATCCTCGTTTCAAGGAATACGTCATGACCCTAACGTGATTACCAGAAGGAAATGTTAGACCCAAAAAATAATAGAAATCAGCATAGGCTGGTGAATAGGACAAACTAAACATGAATTAGGGACTGAGTGATTTGATAACGACCGACATTATGAGAATTTCATATTGCGTTCCGACGATAATAGAACGGACAATAGAAGAAGATTTATGAGAAATTAAGAGAATGGTCATTCAGGAAAACGCTTCCTTAAAGAAAGCAATGTGAGCAAAGTTAAGCTTAAGGGATTGTATGTGCTAGTTACACTAAGTGTGTACCTCGCGAGTAAGGAAATTTTTTTTTATCCTGGGTACAGAAGTATTACCGCAAGGCGAGTAAGGGTCATAGATGATGTGAAAGGACGCCAAATTTGAAAAGGAAAAACATCTATAGGCAGACTGTCGTAGCTCAAACTCTTAGTACTCCCTTAAAGTGGGGAATATGGAGTGATGTGGCATTAAGACAGAATTAAGTTGTTCTACTAAGTATGGAATGGTAAATGAAGAGTGCGATAAAAATAAAAAAGGAATGAGATTGCACTTTTCTGAATCCTACAGATATGCTATGATTCCAAAATGTTATGTAAGCACGACGTCAGAAAAAGGAAGTAAGGGTTCCTGCCCCGAAGGTTATTTATAAATAAGGAGCCGGTGCAAGAGGTAAGTTAGACAAATGAAATAACCCAAAAGAGATCACGCGGAATATGGATATGAGAATGGGTCGACGAGTAGTTAGTAGTTGATTCAGGAAGAGCCTAGTCATGACTAGACAATAAGTTACAGACAAATCAGCAAATCATGCAAGATAAACATAGGGAACCCCAACATGGGGAATTCATCCTTGCAGTTATGACATCGTCACCTTTGAGAAATATTCAGATAGGAGTTGGGATAGTTAAAGACACCGTATAAGTGTTGTGGAAATAAAAGAGAGTTCCACTTAGAAGACAGTCAAAATATCAGTTCAGAAGAAGCCCTAGAAGTAAGGGCGTGGAGGTAAGTAACAAAGTATAATTATAGGTAAGTACGAACATCAAAAATTTTGTCGAGTAATAAATACAACAAGCTGGTAGCTTTACAAGAGCCAGAAGGTTCTCCCTAAATACTAAAACGAAAGACTAATTGAGGGAATAAGGAAGAATGCTTCAGCCTAAGGACAGTAACCTAAAGAGGAAATGGTATTATAACAATAGTCTCACAACAACATTGTATGCATTCCATACAGAAGTGGCACCTACCGTGGCTAATGAACGGGAAGTAAAAATTAGAAGTGATATTCAAGATCACATGAGTTGTATGGAATTAAATATCTGTTGGCACTAAGGTAAGTTAAGTATGCACGCAACAAGGGGCAGGAAGACCAGGAAAAGTAATTGCTTACATTTGAAGAAAGCTGAGAAGGAACGGAATGAATCATTCGATTAATAGTCCAAAGTTAGTTACGTTATGAACACACTTAAGAGTTCGGAGTTTTATACATGCAGCATCTATGTTGACAATCATACAGACTAATGGTGGCAAATGGGCGGGTTGGGTTGGATTTAGGCGGGTTAAAAATGGGTTGGGTCTCAACCCGCCCATATTTTATGCGGGTAAAAAACAGATTGGGTGTCAAATGGGCGGGTTGAATATGGGTTAACCCATATTATATAAGTGTATTTTTTTCTAATACAATTTATACGGGTTGTATTTTTTTCCGGAGAATGTTTTTTAATTTTTCCCTATTTGGTTGGCTTAAATATTTTGGAAAATATTTTCCTAATCAACTCATTTTCCGTACCAAGAGAAGGGAAAATATTTTCTAAAACTCCTTCTCAACTTTCTCCACCCTATTCCTTACCCTCACCAACCCACCACATACCCACCCACCAAACCCCACCCCATGCCCTCTCTCCAAAAAGTTTTTTTTCGTCACCACCCACCCACCCCACCCTGCAAAAGAAAAAAGTTTTTTTTACTTTGATTTTTTTAATTTTAAAATTTCGGTTTTTTTTTTCCTGCACTCCTCCCCACTCCCGGACAATTTTGTTTTTTTACTTTTTTTTGTAATTTTCAAATTTTTGTTTTTTTTCTGTACCCCCAACCCCACCCCTCACCCCCCCTCCCCCGAAAAAAATATATTTTCAGTTTTACTTTTTTCATCTTTCGATTTACATGTTCATAATTTTACAAGTTTCAAAGTTATGAGTTCGGAGGTTTATGTGTTTCGAAGTTTACGGGTTCGAACTTTCGCGGTTTCAAAAGTTTTGCGGTTCAGAAGTTTATGAAATTTGTAGGTTCAGAATGTTGTTGGTTCGAAAGTTTATGGCTTCATATTTATTGTATAAAAATTATTTATGAATACTCTTGAGAAAATATTTTCCTTGATTTGCGTGCCAAACACCAAAAAATGAATAATTTACTACTTGCTTTCTAAGAAAATATTTTCTTGAAAAATATTTTCCTTTATACCAAACACACCCTTAATAATATTTTATTGAGTTGGGTGGGGTTGGGATAGTAGTAGTGGGTGTAGGGGTGGGGTGGGCTAGGGTGGTTTGGGGTGGGGGTGGGTTGGTGGGGATGAAGCATATGGTGGGTTAGATTGAAAAATATTTTTGAAAACTATTTTTCTTTCTCTTGATAAGGAAAATAATTTCCTTCAATTAGAGGAAAATGAGTTTATAAGGAAAATGTTAAGCTAAAAAAAATATGAAAAAGTTAGAACATAACCCACTAGTCTAACCCATATTTTACCCACATTTTACTCATGAATATCCATATTTCTATGGGTTGAAGCCCAAATTTTACCCAACTTAAATATCACTCACCCAACCCATTAAAATATGGGCGGATTGGGCGGGTTAGCAAAATGTGGGCTCATTTTGCCAGCACTAATACAAACATAGAAGACTCTAGTATAAGTATAAAGAAGAATTGAGTCCATGTCATAGACAAAGGATTGAATCGTTAGAAGATCGTACCATGAATATTCCATAGCGTCCATGAAGGGTTAAAGCAATACCATGAGCCGCAGATCGGATGATAGCTTAAGCCTACATAAAGGCTGATAAGAAGGAAGAGGAAACTAAAGAGGTACTTCAATGAAGTAAATTAAGAATCTTATTATTGCACCCAGAAAATCATAGAAATCATGATTGAACGCATTACAATGTCACTCTTAATATTTGAGGTACAAGAGGGATAGTACAACAACCATAATCTATAATGGCTCTACAAGAAAGCCAGTTAGAATAAGTACCAGTCTTATAAGAAGTAAATATGAAGCTCTCACTAAATTGTGTATACACCAGAGGTGTAAGTATTATAATAGAGCTTCAAGTTGTAAATATAAATTACACCTATGTGGAAAGGAGGTCATGAAAGGGATAGAAGATGTGATGCGAGATTTTAAGATAAGAAAGGTGAAACTGAACAACGTACACGATACTCAAGTGTAGGAGGTTGTGAATAGTCCATACTTTGAATAGAAGGCTAAAAGCGCGGGGATCCAGTATCCAAGGATGATAGCGGCGTTGTCAGTGGCATGTCTTCCAGCCTATGGTTTCCAGGTATCGAGGAGGCTAATTAAGAGGGTAAAAGAAAAGTTAGAGATGATGTGATGTCACGCGTGATGTTCCAGAATGACATAAGGAAATCTATGACACAAGCGAGTTGAAGGAAGGTTGCGAAGAGTATAAATAGATATACGTAGGACGCAATCTAATGTATGATAAATCAACAAGGTTTTAGGAAGATATGAATAAGGACAAGAACGGGAAAATGAGAAGGTGACGAGAAACAGGTAAGTACTCGAGATTAAGCCCGTGAAAATAAAAGAGCTAATGATTTCTTGAAGTTATAGAAAGCTCAATATAGCCTAAATGAACTCAAAGGATCATCATAAGTAGCATTTAAAAAAAGATGGAATGATGCCCTAATAGTAGAATAAGGGTGTAATTGTGGTAGATAAAGGATGAAGTTTGGGCCTTCGATTGAGTAATGACTTCAAGAGGATTCTATGAATTGTACAGGATTAACCTGGAGTTGGTAGAAGACCACAGTAACGATAAATCAAAGTAAGAGTTATGGTATAGTAGGACCTACCTAGATGCAGTAAAATCATACGAACGGATAAGAGTATTTATGAAATAAGATATAGCAATATTCATAAGCTCAAAAAAGATACCGACTAAAGGACTACAAGTATACCTATAGATGCCCAGAGAGACATCTTGTCAAGCTCTGGATATGTTTACAAAGTAAGTTCTAGAGATTGGATAAAAGATGGAGGAAAAAGGAGAGAAGAGTCGCATAGGCGCACTTACAAAATCAGAGTCATAAAAGTTGCATGAAAGGAGGTAGCAACAGTTATGAGATTGGAAAGATTTTCATCGCAAGTCATGGTATGAGAAAGGAGACTAAAGGGGAGAATACCCTGGATCTCAGATTTATACACAGAACGCTTGCCTAGATGGCAAGGAGAGTACTAAAGTATTCGGCAGAGCCATCAGTTATGAAAATGATAAGTGCATCAGTCAACATTCGAGGACGAATATTCCAAAGGGGGAAATGATATTACACCCCATATTTTCGTACGTGAAGGTATGCCATCAGTAAATTGACGGAAGCTCGGAAAATGAGATATTTCATCCTGCATTTTTCGTACGCTAAAGTTTTGTCGTAAGTTAATGTAAGTTCGAGAATGGGATTATTTTGAGATTATAAGCATTATGCTATTTCAAACAAGTGATGAGTAAATTTGTGATGGTGAGAAGGTAAGCAAATTGAAGAAAGTAAATTTTGTCGAAGTTTGACATTTTGGGATGAAATACGGCCCGAGCTAAAATACCCGATATTTACGGACTAGTACCATACAAGGTACCACATGGACATGATAGTAAGGTGTATTAAAAGTGAGTAGTATTTTAAGTAAGTTGAGATAATTCATAATTATATGGATAATTGGGATAATTAATAATTTTTGGTGGATATTAACTAATTATTAAAATCTTTGGGATAAAGATTAACGTGGCATCCTTTCCTTAATCACGTTATGACTCTTACACTTAGTAAATATGTGGCATGAATCCAAAATGAATCTTGGATAAGGATAGTCACAGTGGCAGCAATTCAATCAAGGAAATATAAGAGTTGTTCCATTTCCTTTCATTTACTTTTTGGAGGATATTATTTCAATCTCTTAAGAAAGAGATCCACCAAAGCTCAAACGTTACTTTCTTATTTTGTAAGAGATGTTTCAGCCAAGATTCGTATGTAAGGAAACCATTTCAAAATCATTACATATCAACATGATAGTTTTGATAATCTCTAAGAGCTTCCACCAAGACTTCCTAATGCAAAACCGATACTGCCAATTCTTGAAGGAAAAATTTCAGCCAATATTATTGTTGCATAGCAACGTTGTTGCTTCAAACTCTTCATACGAATTATTCCGTGTTGTCGCAATTGAGGTGTGTTAGAGAGATTGTCAAGAGAATCGACTCAGGAATGTTAAGGCTAAGCTTTTCCTTCATTTTGGCATGATCTCGTCATTACACAAGTTTGATAATGAGGCATAAAGAAAAATTCATATCCCGGAATTTACGTATATTTTTCTAGTCTCGCAAGTTACGTAAATTTTCCTAGTTTTGTAGGTTACAATATTCTCTTTATCGGGACTTCGTATTCATTTGAGTATTTTCTTTTTACAGTCAAGAGAGCAGAGAATTTATATATAAAGTATTACAATATTTTCATTACCATCGAGCTATAATCGATGGGCATGCCCCTATTGAGCAACCTCTGATCAGATTGTAAGTTATATACCGAGCCTTTTGTGGCCGAGCGCCTATGAGCGAGCCTAGTTGGCCGAGATACAGAGCCTAGTATGGCCGAGCACCTATGAGTGAGCCTACCATGGCAGAGCAGTTTTATATATATATACCGAGCCTTATAGGGCTGGACAACTATTTTACTTATTATATTGAGAGAATTGAGTCAGTATCTGCAGGTAAGCATACCATCAGATTATCTTTAACTTCCAGCTACCTGCAGTTGCTATATTATCAGTTTAGTTTCAGCTTTTAGTATATTGCTTTACATACTCGGTATATTATTCGTAGTGACGTCTTTTTGTTGGGGACGCTGCATTCATGCCTGCATGTATAGATAATCAGTTTGACGAGCCCGCATAATAGACGAGATTGGCATTTAGCGAAGGATCGGCAAGACTCAACCTCATTCAAAGTGCAGTCGAGTCTATGAGTCATCGTGTCAGAGTTTATCAACAAACTTATGGGTAGGCCGGTACCCTGTCCCATTTGATGCCAAATAATCTTAGAGGCTTTGTAGACAGAGGTTAATTTTGTACAGTATGTCAGAGGCGTTGACGCCCCATATGCATTCATGTTTTAAAAAAAATTATTCACTAATACAACGTTTTCCCACTTATAGTTATACATTACGAGTTGTGTCCATGTTGGCCCATGATAGTTGCAAAAGAAAAAAATGAGTTATAGAGTGGTTCGCTCGGGCCAGTTCGACACCGGGTGCCAGCCACGCCTCCCTAGGTTTGAGGCGTGACAAATATGTTGGATTACCGACATATTATGTTAGAACTCCTGCACTCAAAAAGTTCTACCATAATATGTTGAATTATGGAGCTCCTGCATATAAGCTTCCAGCATATTATGTTGGAACTCCAATACATTATGAAATTCTAGCACATTATGTTGGTAAAAATTTGAACTCCAACATATTATGCTAGAACTTTTCCCTTTAAGGTTGTTTTTTTTTTAGATTTTATCTTTACATGAAAAAATTATTAAATTTCGATTACTTTTAAAATTATAGCTATTTTTCAATTACCAGTTATAATTATGGCTATTTCTGGTTTTTTTGCCCCAATAAGCTCCTGTTTAGCCGTTGCGTCGTGAAATTCACATATTATATTGTTGGGTTAAGTTGATCATTTGTTTCTGAAGTTTTTAAATTATTTATTGAAAATGAACTTTAATTTGATAAATATTATATTTTCCTTATAGATTAAACATTGTATCCAATAATATAAGTTTGACTTGCACTCTTTTAATAGGTTGTTCGGATTACTTGGTCACACAATTAGTAATATTTTTTCTCTTTACTCATAGAATTATTTCAATATACTCATTAAAATAATAATAATAATAATAATAATAATAATAATAATAATTAATAATAATAATAATAATAATAATAATAATAATAATAGCCATGGCACTTGCAAGATGTTAAAGTCTTTAAAATTATTTCAGAATGTTGTCTATTCCAAACAATAATCATCATAGAAAAAACATAATCTAATCTTATGTTATTACTATTATACTATTTTTGTTTTTCTATCTAAAATCTTTGGTTCAGTCCAAATGACAACAAAAATTATTAGAATCAATCCTCGATGTTAGATT
Source organism: Nicotiana undulata (assembly GCA_005239495.1). Lineage (NCBI taxonomy): Eukaryota > Viridiplantae > Streptophyta > Magnoliopsida > Solanales > Solanaceae > Nicotiana > Nicotiana undulata. The sequence continues at coordinate 50,517 of ML266624.1, forward strand.
GCCGCAATATGTGTTTTCATATCGCTAACTTTACACATGAAAGGTATTTATATTGATAACAAACATCTTGGTCATGACTGAGAAATCGAACCAGATAAAAGAGGCATACACTAGGAAGATTGTCTTTAAGAAAGTATTAGGTGGGATTCGCTTTAATCTCATAAAATCAAAATAGCAAATGACATATATCTAATTAAAATTTGATTGTTCATCTTTGTAGCTTGAGATGATATCCAATCATCTTGAACTCAACTAACAAGTCACCATGCGATGAGCTGTGAAATATTCACGGAAACTTGTGTTTTATTCTTTCATGTATACTTATTCATTCCAGACTCTTTTAATAATATTAATATTATTTTATAAAATTATATACTACATGGCTCGGCATACACGTGCAACACATGTGCAGAGAAACTAGTGTAAATAAAATAAGGGAAATCCTAAGTTTGTTAGCCTATAGGATCACATCTGTACAATGCCCGGTAATCCTCCTCAACTAGAGGGGCTACACGTGGAATTAGCGCACATGTCATCATATCCTTTTACTACCCAATTACCCTCCCCTTAGCGGTTATATAAGCGGTTTTGATTAACGAACTCTATGCGTGCATTACCCGTCCATTCCTTGGGGTCTCTGAGGAGTTTAGGACCTATAATTTTAGGGTAGTTCTAGACTCTCCTAAGGTGTTTAAAAGGGGAAAATCTAAGCGACAACAAAGAACAAACAGGACTGTCAAGTAAGAGGGCTATTAGGGGGGCTCATGTTTACCTCCACATATAAACAGATAATTAGCACGTCTCAAACAACAGATTTCAAATAATTTCAGGAAGGTGCTAGAACAGGATATCGAGGTGAGCATGACGTGCAGAGAATATGCAGCATTGTTTTAAAGCGAAGTGACATAAACCTAATCAGTTTTCCTACTGATTTCAGAACCTGTTGAACCTGGGCAGTTCACAAATAAACAGAGCATAATTTTTTAGTTTTATAAGACCTTAATTACCTAAGGCTTGCTTAGGCGTGTTTCTGGGATACCATATAACAATATGTCTAAAAATGCAAATAGTATTCTGGGAATTGATTAATGGAAAGCAAACAGTTTGAGTTTTAATATGTCCTAGAAATATACTTGTCTAGGTGCTGATCATCACGAACTGATTTCATACATATTTACTTGTCACGACCCAAATTCCCACCCTTTAGGCCGTGATTGCGCCTAATGTTGAACCCACTAGGCCAACCAACGTATATCTTGCTATTATCTTGCAATAGCAATTAAAAATTATTTAGTACGAAATGAAATGCTAACTCATCAGCCTCAACCAATTTCTATCACATTCCGAGATATTAGTGGGACAACTATTTAACCGAACATCAATAACATACCTTTCCCAACAATAATCTTTCCAACATCGATAATAAAAATAATAAAACTTGAATGCGGAAAGGAGGAACATAACAATCATAAAATAACGTAAACTTCCCAAAACCGGGGTGTCACAATCTCACGGACTAGCTACTAGAATACTAAATACAAGTCTGGAAGAAAAATACAACACTGTCTCGAAAATAAGGGGAAAGACAATGAAGCGGTAAAGGAAAGAAGCCTCGGGATCCACGAACTCCAGTGTATACCTCGAAGCTCTGACGTGGACTGAAGGTATCTCCCTCAGAACACTCCACGGGGTCCGGTAGCAGGTTCTGCACAACAAAAGGAAGTGCAGTGTAGTATCAGTATAACCGACCCCATGTACTGAGTAAGTGCCAAGACTAACCCCGGCCGAAGTAGTGACGAGGCTAGACTTAGCATAATACGATCACCTGTCCTAGTCTAAGCAGATATATGAACAAGACATAACCGATAATGAAGACAAGTATGATCAATTAGAAGAGATATGGGAACAAATAGGAGAAACATATTAACGCGGCAGCAATAATATCGGAACTTAAACGATAAAATAAGATATGTGTACATACTGGGGATACAAGAAAAACTACATCTAATTCACAACAGTACAGTGAGAATGCGGCTGGAAAGTAAAAACAGAAACCGAAGAAAACAGCTATCAGTATACGAGAATCAATCAAATAACAGAGCACGGCATGTCCCCTTGTGCGTAATCTCAAATATCAAATCGACACGGCATGTCCCCTCGTGCATATGTCACAAATATCAATCAGCACGTCATGTCCCCTCGTGCATATATCCCAATATCACAACATCACAACACGGCATGTCCCCTCGTGTGTATATAATAAATATCAATCGGCACGACATGTCCCCTCGTGCATATATCCCAATATCACAACATCACAACACGGCATGTCCCCTCGTGTGTATATAATAAATATCAATCGGCACGACATGTCCCCTCGTGCATATATCCCAATATCACAACATCACAACACGGCATGTCCCCTCGTGTGTATATAATAAATATCAATCGGCACGACATGTCCCCTCGTGCATATATAACAATATCCACACTCGGCACGGCAAGTCCCCTTGTGCATAACAAAAACATCACCCCTCTTCCTTACCAGAACAGTATAAATGTCAACGGCAATGTAATTTCAATATAATAGAAATGCAAGGCAATAATGCTCAACGAGAGGGTACATATCAATATTAAACACACAATTTCCCGGCAAGGGTCTCAGCTATACC
>ML266625.1:0-37344 GCA_005239495.1 Nicotiana undulata
ACGTCCGTAGTCCCAAAGTAAATATGCAGTACAGGGGGAAAGCTCCCGGAATACGTCCGTAGTCCCAATGTAAATATGTAGTACATGGGGAAAGCTCCTGGAATACGTTCGTAGTCCCAATTTGAATATGCAATGCAGCCAACAGAGAGAACAACTAAAACACGACAGAAACATTGTACATTGCCACAAGCACAAAAGCAACCAATGAAAGAAATGCCAAGTGCGACGAGCAAATCAATACAAGAACTTAAATCACAAGAATTGTAAAACTCACTCATAAGAAGTAGCCACTAAAGGAAATGCCAAGCGCAAAGAAAAAACAGTGTAACGAGGGGAAAACAAAGCAAATATAGCAACGATTCTCAGTATTCAAGTTCACAACAAGAAGAAACCAAATCATCCCGGCAAGGAAAAACAACTATAACCAATCTCGATTAAATAATTAGCTTCACGGAATAAACTCATCTTGTACAATGCTCAGTAATAGGCCACACCAAGGGGATACCATCAACATGGATGATTATCAAACTAAAATCAAGTAGCACTTAAGGAAAAATCATAAAATTCACAGTATACGACTCACAGGCATGCTTGACACCAACGAATAGATATTCCAATTACGGCTAAACAATTATAGGGCTAGATAATACTAATTCTAGTCAATTAGGCAGTTTATGAAGAAAATATAGCATAATGGTAGAAGAGGTAAAATATTCAGTTAAGTCAATTAAGGTCAAATAAACAATAAGGGAAACTAAAAGCAAGAAGGATCTAATTTAAGCCAGAAGAGATGAAACTAGCAACCAGAAACTCGGTCATAATAGTTACAACTTGATACACAGAAAATATAAGGACCTAAGAATCTTAAAAAGCCAACCTATTTGCAAATAAGTCCGAGTACGCACTCGTCACCTTGCGTACACGGGCTACAATCAACATAGAAGACTCAAATCCTAAGGGGTAATTCCCCCACACAAGTTGAGGCAAGATACTGTCACGCCCCAAAATCCGAGGGACAAGACCGGCGCCTAACCGGATGATTCCGGTCAAGCGGATCTGGATTTCCTTTCTTACCCAACGCGCTACCCCGTAGTTACAATATACGTTTTATAAAGGAAAGAGCAAAATAGAGTCAAGATATGTATTTTCATCATAAGTGCATTTTCCTTCTTTAAAGATTCAACATTCGATAATTCCAAAACACATGTGCTAAATACAACATTTCCGATGCGGAACCACGATTCTAATAAATACAACCACTACCCAAAATACATGTACAACCCACATAGTGTCTACGAAGCCTCTAAGAATACTAGGAGTTTACATAGACTTGTCGGCAACAAGGCCCCGACTATACCTTTAGAGACACAACATATACTAAATGAGATGATATAGACTACACACGGCCTGGAGAAGAAGTGGGGCTCACCAGAACTGCTGAAGGGATAAGGAGGAGGCACCACTATCGGCGGTCGGAGCTACCTGCTATGGATCCACCTACATCCATATAAAAGATGTAGCGCCCCCGGCAAAAGGGACGTTAGTACCATTGAATAGTACTAGTATGTATGAATAAACTTTACTCTAAGTAAAATCAAAGCAGTGCACAGATAGAAGGCAGTCAAAGAAACCAAACAATTATTGCACAGAAATACAGAGAATCACAAATGAGGTTTTAACAATTCCTTTTTCAATTGTTCTCCTGTTGCGGCGCGCAACCCGATCCCACCTTACAATCATATTCCACCCTTATTTCTTCTCATCATTCCACCCTTATTTCTTTTGTTGCAGCGTGTAACCCGATCCCACCGTACAGTCACATTCCACCCTTATTACTTCTCAACATATCATCCTTATTTCACATGTTGCGGCGCAACCTGATCCCACCGTACAATTACATTGATAGCAACAACAATCAATAATTCAATCACAAGGATTTCTATCATCAAGAGTATAAATTCATAACAACCAAACAACCATGTGAAATCAAGGGCACAATAATCTTTACCAAGCAGTGAGTCATGTATGGTACACCATAACCATTTAGATTAGTCAAATCAATTCACCTTTTTTCCCCATCATTTACTACATAGCCCGCACTTGGATACATTCAACAATTGAGTTCATTACCATTTTCATTCATTTAGTAACACTTTCTTTTATACCGATAAGTTCAAGCATATAACGAGTCTTGCACATGACAGGGTAAGCACAAAGAATCATATTTCACAATCTCAAGTAGCATGGTGACATGGTAATCAACTTAAGGCATTCAGAGAACACGATTTGTCACCTCATCACAATAGGACAATCGATTCAAATACAATCGAACCAGAAATTCATACCGAATGCTCGGACACCAACAAAGCGACTCTACAAAGATTAAAGTTAGTCATACATACCTCGAGTCGGAGGTTCCCTTTAATATCTATTCTCAAACCACCGGACCTTATAACGCCTTCAATCTAATTTACAAGATGACATGTTTAGACTTAGAATTAGAAATCATGAACTCATTTGGGCATTTTATCAAACACTATGTGATCCCTCAGATTAACTAAACCCTTTTTAGTGAAAGATTACTCTAACTTGCTTCCCTTTACTAGGTTATGGTAAGTTAATCACATGCATACAAGGTCTTAGCTCTCATCTTCAAGAACCACCTAGGTGTGTCCCATTTTAGCTATATTCATAGAATTTAAGGAAGCAATGAGGTGAGAACTTTACCTCTCATGGTGAAGAAGACAACGACAATTCAAAGATTTCCAGGCCTGAGCAGAGGTGGTGGACTGATTTGATGAAGAAGATGACTTTCTCTCACTAAACTCACTCTCCCTTCTCTCTATTTTATTAATATAGACGTTAACATGAAAGGGGTAGGGGTTTTATTAGGCTAGGGGTCGGGTATGAAAATTAGAAATTAGAAACCCCGAAGCAGGGAATGCGGTCAGGAATGCGATCACATTCCTGCTATGCGGTCCGCATTCCTATCGCATAAATGGCCCTCAGCTGGGCCAAAATGTGAAACAGACTGCCCAGGTATGCGACCACTATGCGGTCCGCATACCTGTTATGCGATCGCATAACCTCCACTGCAAAAATAGAGGTGCAACAATGCGACAACTATGCGGCCCGCATTGCCAAAATGCGATCGCATCTTGGGCTTCATAGATGTGCTCAAAATGGACAGCAACTGTCCAGGTATGCGACCACTATGCGGTCCGCATACTTGATTTGCGATCGCATAGTGGACCGCAGATCCGCACAATTCTAGAAAACTTTATCTTTTAAGTCCCGGGGTACTTTTTACTTAAAAAAAATCCATTTTAAAGAATTTCTACAGTTATAACAACATGGGGACCTAACCAGGCATCTTATTTAGTTAAGAAATTTTACGGGTCTTTACAGATACTTACCTCGAAAACGACAACTCGGTACTCTATAATGAACTTCTAGGGCAAAAAGACCTCTGGACGACTCAAAAATCAACTAAAACAACTTCAAAATACACATAAAACTTGTAAGGAACTATTCCAGATAATAAAGTTTCAATCTTTATAAAAATATAAAAATCGACCCAAAAGTCGACCCCCCGGTTCGCACCTCGGAACCCGTCAAAGTCTACAAAATTCGAGTACCCATTCCAATCGGAGTTCAACCATACAAAATTTATCAAATTCCGATACCATTTGATCCATCAATTCATGATTCTTCATTTTAGAAATTTTCTTAACCCACATTTTCCTCACTCTAAACACAAATTAAATGATAAAAGTAAGGATAAAGTCATGGAATATGTTTAATTCTAGTAGAAAAACACTTACCCATTCGATTTGTGTGAAAAACCCTCAAATGAATCGCAAAGAATCGAGCTTTAGAAGTCAAAATGTGATAAAAATGGCTTAACCCTCGATTTTGAAGACTTATAATCTGACCAGGCTTTTGTGCATTGTGAACGCGGAGGAAGGGACACGTTCGCGAAGAAGAAAGAGTGCAGCTGCCCAGATTGTAATTCGCGAACGCGAAGGTTGGCTCGCGAACACGGAGGAGAAAAAGGTGGGGCTTGTGCGAACACGTAGGAAATCCTGCGAACGTGAAGAATAATGCGTACCAGTGCCTAAGGCCTGGTTTCTACTATGCGAACGCGGAACAAGAGGTGCGAATGATACGCTCAAATTACACCTTAAAATAGTGTAAGCGATCGATGTCAAATATAGTAACCCAACAAGGTTGGGGTCGAATCCCACAGAGAACAATATGGAGGCGATTAGGAGTGTAAGAGAATTATCACTTATCGCGCAATGCCAAACAAATAGATTTTGGGTTTTAAAAGTGCTTATAGCTAAATGCGAAAATATAAACTAACCTAGAAAGCAAGTAAAATGATCAATGGCAACAAGAGTGATTGCATCGGGTATTACACTCAAGTAACGATCCAATGTATTTCACGATTTTACAAATATGAGCGAGTTTATGTTAATTAGCCACGGATAATAATTCTTAATTAGCTTTTTCCAAAGACTAACAAGACTTCCTAGTTGAATTATTCCTAACCCAATTAAGAGATTAAGCACACCCGGATATGGCTACAAGTAGTTCAATCCTATCCCTAGGTAGAATCTATAAAATGAGGGTTAAAGCCTCAAGTTCTTGTTAATTAATCTTTCCCAACCCCAAATTATCTTTTCCAAAATTAATCCAGAGTTAATGGGCGAGTCCTAGGGTTAGCTAATCCCTTTGGAAACATTAAAGAACAAGAATAATTAAAGAAACAATAACTCACTTCATAAATATAATAACATCATTTTATACATAAGCACAACAAGGTATTTAATCCACACTTTAAACATGTAAATTTCCATATACAAGATTCAAGTGTTGGAAATAAATACTACACACTTAAATATTCAATACAAAGCAAGGAAATAGAAATAAACATAAATGGGTAAGAAATCCTTAACCACAATGGTGANAAAACATAAATGGGTAAGAAAACCTTAGCACAAGATTGAAATCTTCAAGACCCAAGTGTGTGTGCAAACCCTAGCTTCAAGACTTGTTCTTCTCTACTCAAAAATGTATTTTACAATGCCAAAGATATGCCAAAAGATCTTCTAGGTCGAGCATATGTGAGTTGGGAAAGAGAAAATGTGTTTTTACATTTTTGCCCAGTGCTGATGCCCGTTGGCCGCACCTGCGGAAGAATCTTCGCAAGTGCGGTTCCGCAAGAGCGGAAGTCCAAGCGCAGGTGCGAGTCTGGGTGTCTTGACCAATTTCCGCAGATGCAGACAAAAGGTCGCACCTGCGGTTCCGCAGGTGCGTGAACTACTTCGCAGGTGCGGTTTTGTACAGTTGATCCTTCCTTCGCAGGTGCGTTCCATCCACCGCAGGTGCGAGGTCGCACCAGCGGGCCATAGTCCCCAGGTGCGGAATCACTGGAGCTTTTGTGCATTTTTCACTACTTTTTGTTCAACTTCACTCCAATTCAACACCAACCACTTCATGGCATCATTTTTCTGAAATTCGAGCAATTACACACTATAAACGACCTCAAATTATCATTGAAGGATGCAAAATCTAACGAAAAGAGGCTAAAATGAGTGGTAAAATCACCACTCATCAGCGAACACGATGAGGAAAGGCGAGGCTGTCCAGCGGGACCCTTCGCGAACGCAGTGAAGAGGGTGCGAACGCGAAGAACTAGGAACAGGTTCTACGTGAATGAGGGGTGCCAAACGCAAACACGAAAAAGGATTTCGAGGTAGTCGGCAACAACACATCGCGAATGCGAAGGGCTGTTCGCGATCGTGAAGGGAGACACCAGAAGCCGAAAACAACAGTTCCAAAAATGGGAAAAATGACCCGTGGTCCATCCGGAACACACCCGAGGCCCCCGGGACCCCGGCTAATCACACAAACAATTCATATAACCTAGCACGGACTGGCTCGAGGTCTCATATCACATAAAACAACGCCGAAATGATGAATCAAATAAAAAATCAAACTTATAAATTTTCAAATCTTCAAATATCAAAACTCGTACCGAAACCTATCAATTCAACCCAGAATGACGCCAAATTTTGTAGACAAGTCACAAATAACACAACGGACCTACAACTACTCCCGGAATTCAATTCCGAGCCCGGCACCAAAATTTCACCTATCGGCTGAAATCACCGAAATTTTAACTTTCGCCAAATTACCTCAAATTACTCTACGGACCTCCAAAACCAATTCCGGACGCGCGCCTAAGTCCAAAATCACCATACGAAGCTGTTGACATTAACCAAAACTCATTCTGCGGCCGTTTACACAAAAGTCAAAACTCTGGTCAACTTCCATCACTTAAGCTTCCAAAATTAAAATTTTTCTCCCAATTCGACTCTGGATTATTCGGTAACTTAATCCAACCACACACACATGTCGATATACACAATTTGAAACTGTTCAAGACCTTACGCCACCGAACAGAGCTTAAATTCTCAAAATGACCGTTCGGATCGTTACATAATTGATAATCGTGCAAAGCACAAACATAGAGACTAGTACACTTTGGGAAATCGAGTTTGCTAGGCTGGTTCCCTGTCCCCGATATTTTTATATAGAAAATATTGTTGGGATTCCCCTATTTCCATAGAGGAGAAATAAAGAAAAATCGAAGATATAGTGATTGTGCCTGATGTATTGTAATATCAACCAGCCGAGAATAAAATCAAAAGAAGATTGATTTAAAAAGCTTCGACAATCGTATCCTCCCTCCAGAAAATAAGGTTGAGTGGGAAAGGCGGAGAATACAGGAAAACACAAGATCAAACTTCAGCATTTCCATTACCTGCGGAAGTAAAGGAAGCATTTTCAGTGAATAAGAACTAGAATTTCCATTGGGTCGGGAGCTAAGAGATTGGAAAGGAAAAATTTCCTCTAGGCTAAAAGGGTGGACTTCACGGTGTTCAACCCTTTCGAAGATTCGAACCCTCACTCGGTCTAGCTGCCCCTCTTTGTATTTTATTTCTCAGCCTTTTCACAGACCTAAAAGCATAAAGGCCCTTTGCAAAATGTCGTTCGCTTTTTTTGCCCTTTAAAAATAAATTTTATAAGGGACAAAATTATAATTTAGTTATTTTTCTAATATTTAGGACTTTAATATCAAGTATAATTTTGGTGATTAAATATTTCCTTATTCCCTAATATTTAGGAATTCTAAATCAACTAAAATTTTAAATTTGTGATAAATATCATTTTCCTAATAAGAACCAAAAATATTTTAAGAAAATACTTACATAGAGGGTAAGTTTCTTTTCCTACAACCGACGATAAACATTTTGTAATTTTTGTCTTACCAATTTTGTCCCTTTATTTTCCTTTCAAAATTAAGTATTTGATATTCTTAAAATTTTAATCAATAAGTATGCATTTAAAAACGCGATCATTATCAAATATATTTTATTGGATAAAATAATAAAAGTTCAGTTAAAACATTTACAAATCTAACTATATAGAAATAAAAAAAGTTTGCCATCAAAAAACAAAATATCGTAGGACAAAAGGAAAAGAAGAAGAAAATAAGTAGGAAACTTCCCAAAAAATATAAATATCCCATACGAGGAGGGATTGTCGTATGTTAAGAAAAGGACATTGTAACGATTCGACCGGTCGTTTTATTTTCTAGAACCTCGTGCCTCTAAATACAACTTCCCGTACTTTCTTTTATTGATTTATGACTTGCGGTGATGGTTGGTTCGGGATTTGAAAGCGTTTGGATTGAAATTTGGAACACTTGGTTCCTTAAGGTTGGCTTAAAAGGCCAAGTTTGACGTCGATCAATATTTTGAGCAAAGGACCTCAGAATCGGGATTTGAAGGTTTCAATAGGTTTGTATGATAATTTCGGACTTGGGCGTATGTTCGGAACGAGTTTTGGATGACCCGGGAGCGTTTCGGCGCCATAGCGAAATATGATTCTTGAAGTTCTATAATTGAGGTTTGAACGTGTTTTGATGATATCAAGGTCCAAACAAAATTCTAAGATCGGGAATTGTTTCGTAATGTCATTTATGACTTGCACGCAAAATTTGGTATTATTCCGAGTAGCATAAGTATGTTTCGACGTGTTGGAAGTAGATTTAAGAACTCAAAGTCCATAAGTTTGATTTAATTGGTTTTAGGGTGTGATTCTTAGATTTAATATTGTTTCGGGCGTTCCAAAGGTTCGAGCGAGTCCGTTTTATGATTTAGAACTTGTTGGTATGTTTGGACAGGGCTTCGGGGGCCCCGAAAGCCATTCGGACGTCGTGCGAGGCGAGTCCAAGCTCAAATGAGCTGCTGGTGCACCAGTTTTGGTGCGACCGCACCGGCGGTTGTCCATCCCCAAGTGCAAGACCGCATAAGCGGTCGACCCCTCACAGATGCGGCCCAAGAGCGGATGCCTGGATTCCGCAGATGCGGAGCCGCAGGTGCGGACACCCTTTCGCAGGTGCGATCCTTTCCAACCTTTCCTCTTTCCACAAATGCGGACGATGGTTCGCAGAAGCGAGACTGCAGGTGCGGCCCACACGCCGCAAGTGCGAAAGGACTGGAGGCAGTAAGGTTATTTTAAAAACGGGACTTAGGCATATTTGAGGTCATTTATTGCATCCTAGGGCGATTTAGGAGCTTCCAAAGGAGGAATTTCAACTTAGAATTGTGAGGTAAGTTATTCATACTTAATGGGAGTTTAATACTTGATTTTTGGGTAGATTAACACATAAAGATTAGTGAAAATTATGGGTTTAGAGTAAAACCTAGGGTTTTCATAAAAATAGGATTTAACCCGGAATTAGTCTTGGAATCTAATAAAAATCATATATTATAGATCCTTAGGTTATGGGTAACAACTTTCCATAAGAATTTCTGGAATTCGAGCACGTGGGCCCAGTGGTGAATTTTAGGAATCTCGCATTTGGGGGATTGGATAACCACTTTAATAGATAGAATATGAACTTGTAAGCCTATAATGATTGGTTTTTATGCTATTTAAATACTTTCGGATTGTTTGGCTCCGGTTTGAGGGTTTGAGAGCATTCTTGAGTTTGAAGTAGGCTCGAAATGAGGTAAGTCTCCTTTCTAACCTTGTAAGAGGGAATTTTCCCCATAGGTGAAATAATTGATTATGTGCTATTAATTGTGGGGGGCTATGTGCGCACGAGGTGACGAGAGTCCGTGCGTAGCTACTAAAATGCTTAAGTCCGGGTAGCCTAGGACCCAAAAGCATGCTTACTTTCCATACTTGTGAATGTTATTGGTGAACTTAGAATGATTAAATCATATCGAACTTGGTAAATAAATTTCTAACAGACTAAACATCAATTTCTTGCCCGTTAAGAGAGAAATTGTCATTTCTTTGAATAATTACCCTTAATAAAGCCTTGATTTAGCTGTTTGAATATGTGTATCTATGAGTACCTGCATCGCATGTATGATTCGCGAGCGGGGTAACTCTTTTATTTATATTTGACAATTTCGCACGTATGATTCACGAGCGGGGTAATAGATGCATCTATGGTTCGCGCCGTTCTACTCTTCGGCAGTGCACATTTATTATTTTGTGGATCGGGCCATACGTCCTCGACATATTATGCGCATGTTATCTACTAGGTACTTTCCCGTGATTTTTAAACATTTTAAATGCCTTGGAATATAAATTTTCAACCGGAAATGATAGGAATTGAAACATAAATACCTTTGTGGAAAGACTTGTCATTTCTTGTCATTATCTGCTGTTACTCCTTTATATTCATGCTTAGCCTTGTATTTAAATAAATTGTTTGGCCCTAATAAGTGTCAAGTCGACCGCGCGTCACTACTTCTTCGAGGTTAGACTGGTGTAACGACCCGGTCGGTCGTTTTGAGAGTTAACGCCCCGATCCCCTAATAACTGCTTTCCCCACGGTTGTTTCTGCTTATGGGACTTTTCGGAGTGATTAGTTGTGAATTTCAGAGAGTTTTTGGACACATAGTCCCTAAATATGAGTTTAAGCTTTAGAAATCGGATCATAGTTGAAAACTGTGTGAAGACAGGTCCGAAATAGAATTTCGTTGACTCTGTTAGCCCTGTTGGGTGATTTCGGGGTTAGGAGCGTATTCGGAATGTATTTTTGAGGTCTGTAGTAGATTTAGGCTTGAATTGGCGAAAGTTAGAATTTCGGCGATTTCAACCGATAGGTAAAATTTTGATATCGGGCTCGGAATAAAATTTCGAAAGTGGCTGTAGGTCCGTAGTATCATTCATGACCCATGTGTCAAATTTGAGGTCATTCGGACTAGTGTTGACGTGTTTCAGCATCGGTTGTAGATTTTGGAAAATTCCTAAGTACTTAGGTTTGAATTCATGCATAATCCTTGATTTTGGATGTTATGTGACGTGGTTTGAAGGCTTGACTAAGTTTGAATGAGGTATTAGGACTGGTTGGTAGGTTTGGTTGAGGTGTCGGGGGCCTCGGGTGTGTTCAGATGCTCAACGGGCTAATTCTTGGACTTAGAAGAGATTAAATTTTGCTAGTGCTGGTGTCCTTCTATGCAATCGCGTGAAGGGAAACACGATCGCATAGGCTTGCTGGACAGGGGAGGAGGAGTTGTTCATTTCTTTCGCGTGAGATCACGTGCGAACATGTAGGTATGTCATCGGATTGAATCGCGAACGCGTGGGACAAGGCTGCGTTCGCATATGAGTGTGAGGCAGCAGTGTGGGAGTGTTCCTCTACGCGAACGCATGAGGCTTTCTGCGTTTACGTAGTGCATTTTTAGGGCACGTTTGTTTTACTCTACGCGATCGCATCTGTGTTTACGCGATTGCACTGTGTGTGTACCTGGGCAGAATTTAAAACCCAAAATCGAGGGTTTAAGCCATATTTCATATTTTGAACTTGGGAGCTCGGGGATTGGCGATTTTTGAAGAGATTTTCACTTGGGCAATTTGAGTAAGTAATTTCTACTCGGTTTTGACTAATTTCCACGAATCTATACTTAAATTCATCCTTTAATTTTGAATTTGAGGTGGAAAATTGGGATAAAGTTTTTAGACCGAGTTGTTGAGTTTTGATCGAGATTTTTGTATCCGATTCGAGTAACTCTTATATGGTTAGACTCGTGAGTGAATGGGTGTCTGGAATTTGTCACTTTTACCCGATTCCGAGATGTGGGCCTAGGGGACTTTTTGGCGATTTTCCTAAATTCGCGTAGTAGCTTCGAATTTATTAGTTAGATTAATTTCGTAAAGTTATATTTATATTGTGCAATTGAATTTACTAGATTGGGGCATTTGAAGTCAGGTATTCGTGGCAAGAACGTGATTTCGGATTGAGTTTAGCAGTGGAGGTAAGTGGCTTTGCTAACTCTATGTTGGGGACTTCCCCTTAGGTTGTTTTTGACATTATTTGTTGCGTGGGTGTCGTGTACGTGAGGTGACGAGTACGTACACGTGCCATTTGTTTCTAAAATTCCATTTTTCCTTCTCATGCCATAAATCATTTTACTCCTAATACACTGTTTAATGTGCTAATTGTGTAGTTTAGATTAGGAAAGAGCATGTCTATCTGTTTTATCTAAATTCCCTATTTGATACTCTGTGCACCATGCTTAGTTTCCCTTGCCTGTGTTTTCCTGAATTGTTTAAATAAAGCCTTATCTGACATTCATTCGCATTGCATATTTAAATTGGGGACTAATGCCGTATTCTAGGACATCCCCCCTGTACTGCATATTTAAATTGGGGACTACAGACGTATTCTGGGGGATCCCCCATGTACTACATATTTATATTTGGAACTACGGGACGGTATCATGGGAGATTCCACCTTATGTGATACGTTTTGCTAAGCCGAGGGCTTCATTTTTACTGTTTTGTTTCATATTACTCTTTTAAACTGCTTACTATAGAATTTACTCTCTTTCGTATTATTCAAATTGCTTTATTTATAACTCCAGTAGAGCCTTAACCTGACCTCGTCACTACCTGACTTGGGTTAGTCTTGGCACTTACTGGGTACCAAATGTGGTGTACTCATGCCCTTTCCTGCACATATTTTTCGTGTGAAGATCCATGCTCGAGTTCTCAGCCACGTGGCTAGTGGTCGTCGTAGCTATCATCGAGGAGACCGTAAGGTATTTCTGCCGTTTCCGCAAAATCCTCCGAGTCACCTTCCATTCTGGTCTATATAGAGATTTGCTATGTATTTTCTTTCCCGTTGTATAGAGCTACTACAATATAGAAGCTTGTGACTATTATGTGGCATTCCGAGTTTTGGGATTTATACTTGTACATGCCGAGCATCTATGTCATTTTTACTTAGCTGTTTCTTTCTTGTCCTTACTTTATTGTATTTAATTTAGTTTTATTTGCAAATTTAGGCTTACCTAGTCGTAGAGACTAGGTGCCGTCACGATGCCTTTCGGAGGGTAGATCGGGTTGTGACAAGTTGGTATCAGAGCGTCTAGGTTAATAGGAGTCACAAGTCACAAGCCGATTTATTAGAGTATCGCGGATCGGTACAGAGACGTCCGTATCTATCTTCGAGAGACTATGTAACTGTTAAGAATAATTATATTCTTGGAAATCCTTGTCGTGCGAGTTATTGACATCAAAGTTTCTAACATTCAATTCTATTCTTTCTCACAGATGGTGAGGACCCGTACCGGATGGACTGACGACAAGACACCCAAGCCCCCAGCTAGAGCCGCAAGAGGCAGGGGTAGAGGACAAACACACAGTGCAGCCCGAGCACCGAGTAGAGCAGCGTCAGAGGAGCCTACAACAGCTCCAGTTGGAGGGCCGGCACAGGAGGTCCATACTGCTACTCCAGCCCTACATGAGACTTTGGCTCAGTTCATGAGCGTTTTCAGCGCTCTGACTCAGGCGGGACTACTCCCGATATCTCCAGCCACATCTCAAGTCGGTTGAGGGGCATAATCTCCCGCAGCCCGTACTCCTGAGCAGAGGGTCCAGGTTAGGAAGGCCCAGAGTATATTCCTATGCCCCTAGCGGCTCCGGCTCAGCATGATGCTAAGGTAGCTTCTTCTGAGGCAAAGAAACTCAGACTTGAGAGGTACAAGAAGTACCACCCACTTATTTTCAACGGACTAGCTTCAGATGACGCTCTGGGTTTTCTTGAGGAGTGTCATCGTATTCTCCGCACTATGGGCATTGTGGAGATGAGTGGGGTTTCTTTCACCGCTTTCCAGCTGGGGGGTACGACTTATCAGTGGTGGCGTGCCTATGAGTTGAGTAGTCTGGACGAGGCAACTTCACTCACTTGGACTCAGTCTTCAGAGATGTTTTTGCTTGATTTTGTCCCTCAAAGCCTCAGGGAAACTTGGCATGCAGAGTTCGAGCAGTTACGCCAGTGTACTATGAAGGTGTCGGAGTATGCGGTCCGTTTTAGTGACTTGGCACGGCATGCACCGGCTTTGGTTGCTACGATCAAGGAGAGGTTTCGACGCTTCATTGAGGGACTCCACCCCAATATTCGGACCAGTATGGCTAGAGAGTTGGAGATAGATATCACTTACCAACATGCAGTGAGTATTGCCTGGAGGATTGAGAACATGTTGGCCCGAGACAAGGTGAGATGGAGGCCAAGAGGTCTCGAGCGACTGGACAGTACTCAGAAGTTCGTGCACCAACAACATGTTATGGTAAGGGTTTTGTAAGTCGCCCTGTTTATTCAGCTCTTCCTGCAGCTAGTGGTATTCCAACTCTTCCTAGACCTCAAGAGCCCTATTATGTACAACCGATATCCAGTATGCCTCGTGCTTGAGGTACTATTATCGGCCAGTCCAGCAGGCTAGTTCAGAGTCATTATCAGCCACCACGTCCTCGAAGGGATTGTTTTGAGTGTGGTGACCCTCTCCACATGTTCAGATATTGCCCCAAATCTAGGAGGGGCGCATCGTCTCAGACTTATCAGGCCCCACGTGCTCCACCGGGTCCTCCAACTATTCTTCCAGCCTCAGCTACTGCCCCACCTTCTTAGACAGCTCGAGGCGGAGGTCGGGGAGGTCGAGGTCGCCCTAGAGGGGGAGGGCAGGCCAGGTATTATGCCCTTCCAGCCCGTTTAGAGGTTGTCGCTTCAGATTCTGTCATCACAGGTATTGTCCCTGTTTGTCATAGGGATGCATTAGTATTATTAGATCCAGGATCTACGTATTCTTATGTGTCTTCTTATTTTTCTTCACATCTGGGGTAGCTCGGGATTCTTTGAGCTCCCTTGTTTATGTCTCTACTCCCGTGGGAGATTATCTCATTGTGGACCATGTATATCGGTCATGTTTGGTTGTTATCGGTGGTTTTGAGACCGGAGCTGATCTATTATTACTCCGTATGGTAGATTTTGATGTTATCATGGGCATGGACTGGTTGTCGCCCCATTATGCTATTCTTGATTGTCATGCCAAGACCGTGACGGTTGCTATGCCAGGCTTACCGATATTAGAGTGGAGAGGTACCTTAGTGTATACTCCCCGCATGATCATTTCTTTCCTTAAGGCTCAACGGATGGTTGAGAAGGGATGTGATGTGTATTTGGCCTATGTGAGAGATGTTAGTGTTGATACCCCTACAATTGAGTCAGTCCCAGTAGTGAGGGACTTCCCCGATGTTTTTCCAGCTGATCTTCCAGGTATGCCGCCCGATAGAGATATTGATTTCGACATTGATTTGTTGCCGAGCACTCAGCCCATTTCTATCCCTCCCTATCGTATAGCTCTTCCTGAGTTGAAGGAGTTGAAGGAGAAGTTGCAGAAGTTACTTGATAAGGGTTTCATAAGGCCAGTTTATCACCTTGGGGTGCTCCGATATTGTTTGTGATGTAAGAGGATGGTTATATGCGTATGTGTATTGATTATCGACAACTGAATAAGGTTACAATGAAGAACATGTATCCTTTGCCTCACATTGGTGATTTATTTGACCAGTTACAGGGTGCCAGGCTATTTTCCGAGATTGACTTGCGTTCTGGCTATCATCAGTTGAAGATTCAGGAGCCGGACATCCCAAAGACTACCTTCAAGACCAGATATGGCCACTATGAGTTTCTTGTCATGTCATTTGGGCTGACCAATGCCCCAGCAGCCTTTATGCATTTGATGCACAGTGTGTTCCGGCCTTATCTTGATTCTTTCACCATTGTGTTTATTGACGACATCTTGGTGTATTCTCGATATCAGAAGGATCATGCACGACATTTGAGGACTGTACTTCAGACTTTGAGGGAGAAGAAGTTGTATGCAAAGTTTTCTAAGTGTGAATTTTGGCTGGATTCGGTGGCATTCTTGGTTCATGTGGTGTCTTGTGATGGGATCAAGGTAGTCCCGAAGAAAGTAGAGGCGGTGCAGAGTTGGCCTAGACCGTCATCAGCTACTGAGATCCGCAGTGTCCTTGGTTTGGTGGGGTACTATCGTCGTTTCGTAGAAGGATTTTCATCTATTGCAGCACCTATGACCAGACTGACTCAGAAGGGTGCCCCGTTCAGGTTGACTGAGGAGTGCGAGGAGAGCTTTCAGAAGCTCAAGATAGCCCTGACTACAGCTCCAGTGTTGGTTTTTCCTACGGGTTCAAGGTCCTATACAGTCTACTGTGATGCTTCGAGAGTTGGCCTTGGGGCGGTATTGATGCAGGACAACAAGGTGATTACCTACGCATCCAGACAGTTGAAGGTGCATGAGAAGAGATATCCGGTTCATGACCTCGAGCTGGCAACCATCGTTCACGCCCTGAAGATCTGGTGTCATTATTTGTACGGTGTCCCATGTGAGATTTTCACGGATCACTAGAGTTTACAGCACTTGTTCAAGCAGAAGAACCTTAATTTGCGCCGACGGAGGTGGTTGGAGTTATTAAAGGACTATGACATCACTATATTATACCACCCAGGAAAGGCCAATATGGTGGCCGATGCCTTAAGTCGTCGGGCGGAGAGTTTGGGGAGTTTGGCATATCTTCCGGCAGTTGAGAGGCCCATTAGCCTTGGATGTTCAGTCCTTAGCCAGTCAATTTGTGAGATTGAATCTTTCGGAGCCTTGCCGGGTATTATCTTGTATTGTTGCTCGATCTTCTCTTTATGACCGCATTAGAGAGCGCCAGTATGACGATCCCCACCTTCTGGTTCTTTAGGAGAGGGTTCAGCGGGGTGATGCCAGAGATGTGACTATAGGTGATGATGGCGTGATGAGGATGCAGGGCCGTATCTGTGTTCCCAATGTAGATGGGCTTCGGAAGATGATTCTTGAGGAGGCCCATAGCTCGCGGTACTCCATTCATCTGGGTGCCGCGAAGATGTACCAACACCTGAGACATCATTATTAGTGGAGACGGATGAAAAAGGACATAGTTGGATTTGTGTCCAAGTGTCTAAATTGTCAACAAGTTAAATACGAGCATTAGAAGTCGGGAGGATTAATTCAGTAGATGAGCTTCTACAGTAGAAGTGGGAGCGGATCACCATGGACTTCGTGGTTGGACTTCCTCGGACTTTGAGAAAGTTTGATGCTATTTGGGTGATCTTGGATCGGCTGACCAAGTCAGCCCATTTCATTCCAGTGTTGACTACATATTGCTCAGAGAGGTTGGTTGACCAAGTCAAGGAGATTGTCTGACTTCACGGTATTCTAGTATCTATCATTTCAGACAGAGGCACACATTTCACTTCACGGTTCTGGAGAGTCGTTCAGCAGGAGCTAGGCACCAGGGTAGAGTTGAGTACAACCTTTCACCCTCAGACGGATGGGCAGTCCGAGCGCACGATTTTGATTCTTGAGGATATGCTCCGCGCCTGTGTGATGGATTTTGGAGGGTCATGGGACCAATACTTTCCACTTGCAGAGTTTGCTTATAATAATAGTTACCAATCCAACATTCAGATGGCACTGTATGAGGCTTTATATGGTAGACGATGCCGGTCTCCAGTGGGATGGTTTGAGCCGAGCGAGGCCCGATTGTTGGGTACAGATTTGGTCCAGGATGCCCTGGACAAGGTGAAGGTGATTCAGGAGAGACTTCACACATCTCAGTCAAGGCAGAAGAGTTACGCGGACCAGAAGGTTCGCGATTTGTCATTTATGGCTAGTGATCGGGTTTTGCTTGGGGTTCGCCTATGAAGGGCGTCATGAGGTTCGGGAACAAGGGTAAGCTGAGTCCGAGATTCATTGGTCCTTTTGAGATATTGCAGCGTGTTGGGGAGGTTGCTTATGAGCTTGACTTGCCTCCCAACCTAGTAGGAGTTCATCCGGTATTCCATATCTCTATGCTCCGGAAGTATCACGGTGACCTGACTCATGTATTGGATTTCAGTTCAGTCCAATTGGACAAGTATTTATCATATGTTGAGGATCCAGTAGCTATATTGGATAGACAGGTCAGAAAGCTCAGGTCGAAGAATATTGCATTAGTCAAGTTTCAGTGGAGGGGTCAGCTAGCCGAGGAGGCGACTTGGGAGACCGAGCAGGATATGCGCAGCCAGTACCCTCATCTTTTCACACCTTCAGGTATGTCTTTATACTCGTTCGAGGACGAACGATTTTCTTAAGAGGGGGAGAATGTAACGACCCGATCGGTCGTTTAGAGAGTTAGCGCCCTGATCCCCTAATAACTTCTTTCCCCACTCTTGTTTCTGCTTATGGGACTTGTCAGAGTGATTAGTTGTGAATTCCGGAGAGTTTTTGGACACATAGTCCCTAAATATGAGTTTAAGCTTTAGAAATCGGACCGTGGTTCGAACTGTGTGAATACGGGTCTGTAATGGAATTTCGTCGACTCTGTTAGCTCCGTTGGGTGATTTCGGGTTAGGAGCGTGTCCAAAATGTGTTTTCAAGGTCTGCAGTAGATTTATGCTTGAATTGGCGAAAGTTAGAATTTCGGCGATTTCGGCCGATAGGCAAAATTTTGATATCGGGCTCAGAATGGAATTCTGAAAATGGCTGTAGGTGCGTAGTATCATTCATGTCATGTGTGTCAAATTTGAGGTCATTCGGACTAGTTTTGACATGTTTCGTCATTGGTTGTAGATTTTGGAAAATTCCTAAGTTCTTAGGCTTGAATTCATGCATAATCCTTGATTTTGGATGTTATGTGACGTGGTTTGAAGGCTCTACTAAGTTTGAATGAGGTATTAGGACTGTTTGGTAGGTTTGGTTAAGGTCCCGGGGGCCTCGGGTGTGTTCGGATGCTTAACGGGCTAATTCTTAGACTTAGAAGAGATCAGGCTTCACTGGTGCTGGTGTCCTTCTATGCGATCGCGTGAATGGCACCGTGATCGCATAGGCTTGCTGGACAGGGGAGGAGGAGTTGTTCATTGCGTTCGCGTGAGATCTCGTGCGAACGAGTAGGTATGTCATCAGATTGAATCGCGAACGCGTGGGACAAGGCCGCGTTCGCATATGAGTGTGAGGCAGCAGTGTGGGAGTGTTCCTCTACGCGAACGCATGAGGCTTTCTGCGTTCGCGTAGTGCATTTTTATGGCGCATGTGTTTTACTCTATGCGATCGCATCTGTGTTTACGCGATCGCACTGTGTGTGTACCTGGGCAGAATTTAAAACCCAAAATCGAGGGTTTTAGCCATATTTCATATTTTGAACTTGGGAGCTCAGGGATTGATGATTTTTGAAGAGATTTTCGCTTGGGCGATTTGAGTAAGTAATTTCTACTCGATTTTGACTAATTTCCACGAATCTGTACTTAAATTGATCCTTTAATTTCGAATTTGGGGTGGTAAATTGGGATAAAATTCTTAGACCGAGTTTTTGAGTTTTGATCGAGATTTTGGTATCCGATTCAAGTAATTCTTGTATGGTTAGACTCGTGAGAGAATGGGTGTCCGGAATTTGTCACTTTTACCCGATTTCGAGACGTGGGCCCGGTGGACTTTTTCGGCGATTTTCCTAAATTCGCGTAGTATCTTCGAATTTATTAGTTTGATTAATTTCTTAAAGTTATATTTACATTATGCAATTGGATTTACTAGATTCGGGCCATTCGGAGTCGGGTACTCGTGACAAGAACGTGATTTTGGGTTGAGTTGAGCAGTCGAGGTAAGTGGCTTGCCTAACTTTGTGTTGGGGACTTCCCCTTAGGTTGTTTTTGACATTATTTGTTGTGTGGGTGTCGTGTACGTGAGGTGACGAGTACGTACACGAGACTTTTGTTGCTAAAATTCCATTTTCCTTCCCATGCCATATATCATTTTACTCACAATACACTGTTTAATGTGCTAATTGTGTAGTTTAGATTAGGAAAGAGCATGTCTATCTGTTTTATCTTAATTCCCTATTTGATACTTTGTGCACCATGCTTAGTTAGTTTTACTCCTTTCCCTTGCATGTGTTTTCCTGAATTGTTTAAATAAAGCCTTATCTAACATTCATTTGCATCGCATATTTAAATTGGGGACTACAAATGTATTCTGGGAGATCCCCCATGTATTGCATAGTTAAATTGGGGACTACGGACGTATTCTGGGAGATCCCCCAGTACTTCATATTTATATTTGGAACTACGGGATGATATCCCGGGAGATTCCACCTTTTGTGATACGTTGTGCTAAGCCGAGGGCTTCCGTTTTTCTGTTTTGTTTCATATTACTCTTTTAAACTGCTTACTATAGAATTTACTCTCTTTCGTATTATTTAAATTGCTTTATTTATAACTCCAGTAGAGCCTTAATCTGACCTCGTCACTACCTGATTGGGGTTAGGTTTGGCACTTACTAGGTACCAAATGTGGTGTACTCATGCCCTTTCCTGCACATGTTTTTCGTGTGCAGATCCAGGTTCGAGTTCTCAGCCACGTGGCTAGTGGTCGTCGCAGCTATCATCGAGGAGACCGTAAGGTATTTCTGCCGCGTCCGCAGAATCCTCTGAGTTACCTTCCATTCTAGTCTATATAGAGATTTTCTATG
This sequence comes from Nicotiana undulata, assembly GCA_005239495.1. Classification (NCBI taxonomy): domain Eukaryota; kingdom Viridiplantae; phylum Streptophyta; class Magnoliopsida; order Solanales; family Solanaceae; genus Nicotiana; species Nicotiana undulata. Next base: position 19,923 of record ML266625.1, read on the forward strand.
TATTTTTTTTCCCGTTGTATAGATTTACTACATTATAGAAGCTTGTGACTATTATGTGACATTCCGGGTTTTGGGATTTATACTTGTACATGCCGAGCGACGATGTCATTTTTACTTAGCTGTTTCTTTCTTGTCTTTTCTTTATTGTATTTAATTTAGTTTTATCTGCAAATTTAGGCTTATCTAGTCGTAGAGACTAGGTGCCGTCACGATGCCTTTGGGAGGGTAAATCGGGTCGTGACAACTGGATACCTTTTTGGTACATAATGTTTATGTACTCATGCTACGCTTCTGTACTTAATTATACAGGTTCTGAGGCCGGTGCATCTAGATACCAGTCCGTAGCGCATTCTTGATACTCGGACGAAGATTTCACGGTGAGCTGCTTCTTCTGATGCCGTTCAGCAGCACGTTGGAATCTTCCTTTTGCTTAAACAGTCTATTCTATTTCAGGCAATAAGGTAGATGTATTCTTTTGTTCATTTTACTAGATGCCCTTTTATTTGTGACACTAGTTCTAGGTACACCCATGGGTAGACTATTCTTTTGGGGATGTAGTCGGTTAAACTTGACTCCTTTTACTATTGCAACTCAAATTTTCCTTTGTCATTTGCTATTTTCAAATGCTTTGTGATTTAAATAAAGGTATTGTTGGAAAGATTTTTATAAAATAAATGGGACTCCCTAGATGAATTATATTGGCTTGCCTAATATCGATGCTGGCACCATCGCGACCTAGAGTAGAATTTGGATCGCGACAGACATTGTCAGATATTATAATAGGAAACCTATTATAAATATCCCTATGAAAGAGAAGTTAAACTTTCCCTATGAAAGAGAATATAGGTACGGAACTTATTACTACTTAATTTCGCTAGTAAAGAGGTTAATACTCTTTATACTCCATGAACACTATTATGGTTGGTGATGAATTCACCAACCTAATTTATATTTTAGAATAAAGAGAAAGTGAATCAATATTAAATTTTAGATTATTCCATTGTTCTGGGCCAAAGGTAATAATGCTTATAACTATCATCAAGCGATTTATTTGCCATGAGTTGCGTCGGTGATGAAGTTGAGAGTGATCCTTCTCTGGTGCTACTTCAATTTGAATATTTGGAGCAAGGACAAACATGTTATGAAAACTAAGTAACTGAGAATTGTTTCATTGTACGATTTTAGTCTTTTTTGCTTATTTTAACATATATTTTTAATTCTTAAATTTTTCAGAAGTTACATATCCCTATATGAGGTAAAATTTCTCCTTTTTATCTTGTGAGAACGTTTTCACATTAGACAAAATAATAATTTAAGTAATATTTGGAATAACCAAATAATTATTTATCTAATATTTAAAAGTTTTGATATAAAAGTACTTTCAAATTTCAGTTTCCTTCCAATTTTAGGGTCCTTCGTATCAACCATTTAGGTTTAGCAATTTTAGGTGTTTTCTCTTAATGTTTTTGAGTATTAGTTTAGTAGTCCTTATTTTTCTTTTCTTTGCTTAGGAGTCCTTATTTACCCTTTTCTTTTTTCCAATTTTAGGAGTTCTTTTCTAAGGGTTCTGAGTATTTTTGTAAATAATAAAATAATACTTTTAATTATTTCTCTAATGTTTTATAATCATAAAATCAACTAAAGTATTAGTTACTAAACCATGTTTGGGAGTAATCTCAAAATTCAATAATTCCAAAATTTCTAAAATTTAAGTCTCAAGCTTATAAAATAATTTAATTCTAAGAGTATAAAAGAAAGAGATTGGTCGGTAAGAGTCAATAATATTAATGGTTTTAGTCACATAAAGAATCTGCTATAGTGCTTTTTTTTTTCTTTTTTCTTTTTTCAAATTCCTTTTGAACATAGACTTCATGTTGAATAATAATTATAATATAGACTTACAGTTAAATCACAAAAAACTTAGGATGGGCTGACATTAAGATTTAAATTAAAAGTAAATTATTCTTCTTAAGTTAAAAACAAAATATTAAGTCCTTGAATCAATTTAACCAAAAAAATGTCTTTGAATTTAACTAATTTGCAAAAACAAAAACAAAAAAACAAATAAACTTTTTTGAAATTTTCATATTAATCGGTATAGAATATAGTATTAAAAGTTAAATTTGTAAAATACAAACTTTACGCAATAAGGGTGAAACAATATAAGACAAATTAAAATAATACTAAGTCAATTGTCATTTTCTTTATATATCATTTTAACAAATGACAACTCCCTATATTTTTTATATATTAAATTATTTATTGTAAAATATAACCTTAATGTAGTCATTTTAGAACTCTTTGTATGTTCTTTACTGATTGATGCTAGGCACATATTTTAAAACTTCATTTACATATTCTTTTTTACACATAGTATATTAATTGACGCTAAACACACTTGCAACACACGTATACTAAGTCTAGTAAATTAAAAAAATCAGGGTTGCCGTCAGTTCTTGATTCTTTCTTTCTTTTATTCCTGTCATCAAGAGGAGCACCTTTAATGGTACAAGAACTTTCACTATCTCCTTCACCAAAATCAAGTTGTCCGGCTTATGAACAATTTGAAATAAACGAAAGATGAATCAACTAAAAGTTTCACCCTCCATTAAGACCCTAAAATTCAGAACTGCAAGATCATACTAACCTATCATATTATTCATATTACTCTTCTTCTTGTTATGAAAATATTATAATTATATAGTGGATGTCTATAACTTCTAAAGAAGTTACCTCCATCACTCCTCTCCATTAACCTCCCACTACTTCATACCATTATGGTTGTAACTCTCACACCTCCATAACCTCCTCCATGATCTTCTTCCATGATCTCAATAGTTAATACCATGTTCATGACATCCCTTTGTATTACCTATATCATCCTATAAATAGAAGGTTTGGGCATCACATTGTACACACTTGAATACATAGAAGAAATTAGAATTTCTCCTCTCTTTCTCTCTATATCTCTTAGCTTGTTTTTCCTTGTTTTATATTGTTACTTTAAGCTTAGTTTCTTAAAACGTTATCAGCACGAATTGCTATATTCTTCTTATATTTTCTATAAGAGATGAAAGCCTTTCATGGGAGTTACATCCTTGAATCAATTTGGTTGAGCTTGTGAAACTTTTTGATTTCATTGCCATATTGATGTTGTGTTTGCTTCTGTTATACATGGAGTATCATTTTTCAGTTGCCATGAATTCTGCAATTCACTTACGTTAATATTTAAGACTTAGTTTAATTTGTGTTACTTAACAATTTAGTTTCATTTGATCAGATGTATACATATGGAGTACCTGCTTTCGAGTTGCATACAAGAGCATATTATGATGTCTTGATATCATCTCCCATATGTACTGCTCTGACAGTTTGTAAGCCAAGATTATGGAAATGTTAATTATGAGAAGGTTTCTTATTAATCTTAAAAAAATAAGAATTTATATTTATGCCGTGGTCAAAATAAATTTTGTATAACTAAGATAGTTTTATTCCCTATATTTGATCATGTGGTTGTTCGCAAAAAAGATCAATGTGAACTTTCATTAAAGTTCAAGCAAAAATAACGGATTATTATAAAGTAGTATATCATGAAAGGCTCAAGGGTGATACCACTTAGACTTATTATGCCATTGTTTAAGGGTAAGACACCGGGTTTGAGTCATGGTGCACTATGATGAGAAGAATTAGATTTGAGTCCAACTCATTATGGCCTAACATGCCTTTATGTGGGTAAGGCATTGGGTTTGAGTCCCAATACACCATATTGATGATATAATAATGACTAAAGAAAATAATATATTTTTCATGAAAAGGCATGAAGCTTGTCCCACTTGATTTGCTTCATTCTTGAAGTGAATGTGATAGCGGTGCATAATAAGTCTAAATGAAGACAAATGGTTCCAATGAACGTGAGTGTGCCAAAGACCAAAATAATATAGTCATCACTATGGAAAATGTAAAAATGAGAACAATAAGGGTTCTCAAAATAATCCTTCAAAGGTGAAGGAATTGTGTATCAATATGGTTTGTAAATATGAGGCACACTCAGATGATTATAGTCCATTTTTTTTGAAAGAATGCGACTTGTGACAAGCATTGCAAATGCAGACTCATTCTTGAAAGTGAATGTGAAAATATACATGTGATATAAATTATGCATAAGAACGTGCTTATTCATGGTTGGATAAATACTATAACTCACCTCTACTGGGAGGTTTGAGAGAAATAAAGATAATGAACATTATTGTATGGTCACATGACTATGTCATTCGTCGCGTATATGTGGTACACCAAAAATATTTTGCCATGTCTTATGAAAAGTTATTTAAGGCAAAATCAAGCAATAAATGATTTTGCTTATGAAGATTTTGACCATGGTAATTACTATAAAACGAATTTCTCCGTAACGGAGACAATCACCATATGGATGGTATGACAAGATATCTTGTAGTACAAAATCAATTAAGTGCTCCGGAAGAGCGAATTTGTTACTACTCGGATTAATGAAATTATTCTTAAAATTAATATTGTAGTAAGTTTCAAAAGAAATTTTTGGAGTTTCAAACATATTAGCCAAAGTGGTTGGCATTTGAGACTATAAATGAAAGGAAGATTGAATATATTCATATTACTATAATCATACCGGGTAAATATGAAAGGTTACCCGATTTTTCTTTTATTTTTACTACAAATGTATAAGCATGATGATGGAATCACATGCCATAGTAAATGTAACGACCCGATCGGTCATTGTGAGCTCTAGCTCGTCGTTCAACAGTTTGAGGCCGTGAGCAGCTTCATTTCAGGTATTATGACTCATAGGCGTGCTCAGAATTGAATTTCGGGAAGTTCGAAGTCAATTGGAAAGAAAATTCTCATTTCGGAAGCTTTAAGTTGGGAGAATTGACTAAGATTTGATTTTTTGAGTAAACGGCCTAAGAATCAGGATTTGAAGGTTCTAGCAGGTTCGTATGATGATTTCGGACTTGGGCATATGTTCGGATCGGGTTTTGGATAACCCGAGAGAGTTTCGGCGTATATTGTGGAAGTTAGCATTTTAGAAGAAATTTCATAAGTCTTGGTTGAAGTGCATTTCAGTTATATTGATGTCCGTTTGGGGTTCCGAGTCTGGGAATAGCTCGTATGGTGATTCTGGTGTTAGGAGCACGATCAGAAGTAAATTCGGAGGTCCGTAGGTCATTTTGGAGTCATTTGGATAAAGCTAGAAATTTGAAGGTTTTTGAGAAGTTGGACCGGAAGTGGAAATTTTGATATTGAGGTCGGATTCTAATTTCGAAAGTTGGAGTAGGCTCGTAATGTTGAATGTAACTTGCTTGCAAAATTTGGGGTCAATCGGACGTGATTTGGTAGGTTTCGGCATCAAATGTAGAAGTTGGAAGTTTCAAAGTTCATAAAGATTGAATTGAGTTGCGATCCATTGTTTCGATGTTATTTGAGGCCCCGAGAAGGTCCGCATTATGTTTTGGAACTGGTTGGTGTGATTGGACGGGGTCCCGGGGGCCTAGGGTGAATTCCGGGTGGTTAACGGATCAAATTTGGAGTTTGAGAAATAGCTGAGGCTGTTGTCATCTGGTGTGACCGCTCCTGCGGGGTTTTGGCCGCTGGTGCAGAGCCGCAGAAGCGGCCAGGGATTCGCAGGAGTGGGCACGGCGCAAGCGCGAGGGTCATGTCCGCACCTGCGAAGGCGCAGAAGAGGAAAAGAAGGCGCAGGTGCGAAGTCTGAGAAGGAGGAAGGCGCATGTGTGGGGTTTTGGTCGCACCTGCGAGACCGCAAATGCGGCTACTGCACCACATGTGCGAAAGTGCTGGACGCAGTGGGGGTTTCTTTAAATCAGGACTTTGTTCATTTTTCCCCATTTTTCATTTGGATTGGACGATTTTGGAGAGTTTCAAGAGGAGATTTTCATCAAGCAACTCTAGGTAAGTGATTTCTTCCCATATTGAGTTAAATACTTGGATTATACACGGATTAGGGAAGAGAATTTGTAGAAATTTGGGGTTTTGAGGGGAAGACCTAGAATTTGTATTTTTGGATTGTTACCACGTTGGGCATGAAATTGAGAGAGAATTATATATTAGAGTTCATGAGGCTATGGGGACCCGGGCACGAGGTCCCGAGGGCAATTTTTTCAACTTTCCGAGCGGAGTTGGGAATTTATATAAATTGAATTGTTACTAGTATTAGAGTATATTTTCATTGGTTTGCCCATTATTTGGCTAGTTTTGGAGCGTTGTGCATTGATTTGAGTCATCAAAAGGGCTTGGAAGCCGGTTATGGAACTTCAGAGCGAGGTAAGTCTCCTTTCTAACCTTGTAAGAGGGAATTGTCCCCATAGGTGAAATAATTAAATATGTGCTACTATTTGTGGGGGCTACGTATGCACGAGGTGATGAGAGTCTGTTCGTAACTACTATTATGCTTATGTCCGGGTAGTCTAGGACCCAAAAATATGTTTTATTTGTCGTACTTGTATCTTTACTGACGAATTTAAAAATATTTAAACCTTATCGAACTTGACAAATGAATTTCTTGAAAAAGATTTAAATACTATCTCTGTGACCATTAAAAGCAAAATTGTCATTTCTTGGGTAATTGTTTCCCGATATAGTCGGGGTGGACTGTTTGAATGTGTATGCTTATGTGTGACCGCTTCACAATTTATATTCCGCGAGCGGGGTGATTTCTTCCACTACTCTCATGGTAGCGGGTAGTATGCCATGGCAGGTTAATATATGCATCTATGGTTCGAGCCGTTCGACCTTTCGGTAGTGCACATTTATTTATTGTTGGTTCGGGCCGTTCGACCCTCGGCATTTCCTACACATGATATTTGCTAAATACCATATGTGATTTGAACTGTTAAATTGCCTTAAGATGTAAAGTGCTAATTGAAATGACAGAAACTGGGATTTACGAATTTATGGAAAAAGTTATCCTTTCCTGTTGTTATTTGTTACTTGATTTTAATATCCATGTTTGACATCACACTTGATCATATTGAATTGACCTCTAGAAAGTGTCAAAGTCGACCTCTCGTCACTACCCATTCGAGGTTAGGCGAGATACTTACTGGGTACACGTTGTTTTCGTACTCATACTACACTTTCTGTGCATTTTGTTGCACAGGTACATGTACATCTAGTGGCCCCACTTGGCGCCGTGGCACGGATGATATGGAGACCTAGGTGAGCTGCACCTCTCGAGACGATCCGCAGCCAGCAAAGTGTCCTTCAGAGTATTGTATTTTCTCTTCTGTCCAACTTGTATTCCGGACAATTATAGTATTACATTGTTTCCTAGAAATTGCTCGTGCACTTGTGACACCGGGTTCTGGGATGATTTTGGGATGTATTTATTAAATGGATTGTTAAAGCATCGTTATTTACTCAACCAACTTTTATTGATTATTATATAATGAAATGAAAAGTAACGATTTCAAAATACTAAAATAGGAATATAATTTAACCATTTAATAATTGGCTTGCCTGGCAGTGGTGTCCGGCGCCATCACGACCTCAATGGATTTTGGGTCGTGACAACGTGGTATCAAAGCACTAGGTTCCCTTAGGTTTCACGAGTCATGAGCAAGTCTAGTAGAGTCTTGCGGATTGGTACGGAGACGTCTGTACTTATCTTCGAGAGGCTACATGGCTGTTAGGAGTACCTCCCTTCTTGATTCCTCATCATGCGGTTTGATTCCTTTGAGGCTTGTGCCTATATTTCCTTCCTACTCAATCTTACGCGACGCGAAGCGCTTGTAATGAATCAGGGATTTGGGGAGTTGTAATGGTTCTACAGACATGGTGCGTGATGTTTTCCAAGGCATGGTTGGTTGGGGCTACTGTCGTTGCCCTGCGGAAGGATATTATGTTGTTTCAATGCAGTAGTTGTGTTTTCGAGAGCTTTGAGGCTATGCTCAGGATGTTAGGACGCTCATGAATGATTATCGCACAGTAATTGACGTGGTGGTAGGATGCTTGCCCGTGTGTTGAGACAGTGAATGACTTGATAGGAATTCTACTCAGAGCGTGATTCCGAGATTTCAGTATTTTATTTCCGACGGAGGAAAGACAATTAACTATAAATGTACGAGTTTGGGTTGATAAAGTAATAAGACTTGGTGTTTTCAAGTGAGGTGGAATTTTCATCTGTAATGTGGTATCATTGTCTTTGATCGGATAAAGTGTGCTAAGTTCGTTGGTACTATGGTTTCTTCGGTTACAATGGGTCAGAGTATTGTGAAGTAGTATTGAAGAAGAGGTTGTCATAGATAGTGGTTTGCGGTGGTTCAGGATTGAATAGGTATTTCCAGTGTAGGCGGCTCAAGGAAGATGGTTTTTAGAAAGGTTTAAAGTTGTGGTGATCTGCTGGTTTAAGTGCTACAGAGAATGAGATCGATGTAAGGCTGTAACTGAGCAGGAAAAAGGTGAGGGAGGACATTTGAGAAGTGTCAGGCAGTGGTTCTATTTCTAGAAGGCCAAGTGTAAGAAACGAAAGTCGAGTAGATTGCTTAAAGGAGTGAGTTTGACCAAAGTGGGAGAGTGGCAGCGTAGCATATGAGTTCAGTGGTAAGATGGCTGCCCGCCTTGAGGAGAAGCTTGGAGTGATTTGAGAATTTTAGTGGACGGTGATTGGGTCCACGGGCTTAAGTTGAAATATTGGTTATTACGACGGGAGATTAGATGCAACAGAAAAGGGCGTTGTTTGACTTGAAGAAGGATGCAATATAACCTGGAATTTGAAGATATTGTCGCACATTTAGGCGATGTCCATAAGAAGTGAACAGACTGGCACAATTGGTGAATGAGCGCGCGCTCAGAACGGGTTATTGATGTCGTAGAGAGTGTGCAGTGCAGCATCGTTGGAGGATGTCGGCATGTAATTTCCACAGGCGGGTTATCTCCTGTGAGCAGGTTAGCGGCAGTGTGGTTGGCAAAGTCTCTGCGAGGAATTTTACTGACTATTTGGTAAGAGACCGGATATGTGAATGATGCTAGAGGTTTAGAGTGTTCATGAAATGCTAACAGAAGAATTTAGAGGAATTTGACGAGATGGTTGTGCAAAGTCATGTCAGCAATGAAGAAAGAATTTTGGTGGGTTCCAGAGTTGTGCAAGAAGTAGCTTCAGGCTAAGCGGGAGAGTCCCATCGCCTGCAATTGGGTTGCAGGATTATCTTCTCATAGGGTTTCGGGTTGTCGGCATATTAGCGAGCTATTACAGCGAAGGGAAAGGAATAAAATGGTAATTTGAACATATGATTTGAGAGATGTGTGGTATAACTGGCCTTATTGGGGAGGCCTAGGGTTTTGCTTCGTGTAGATCCGGGTTGCAAGGGAAGTGACTCAATCGAGTGCTTCGTTGAGATGGTGTTCATATGCTAGAAGGGTCTTGGAGTAGATTATACTCGGGACCAAGTCATAGTGGGTGACTCTTAATGCGGTGCTTAAGGATTTCAAGCCCGCGACATGGTTAAGAATTGACCTTTTGCAGCAGATCGTGATTTAAGGCTCGGAGTGTTCTATGTTATCTTTGGTTTGCGATGTAGTATTAGAGGGTATGAGATGACTCGTGGGATTTGAGACAACATGGTCTCGTGATATAAGTTCACTCAAGAGTGGTGTGGATTTGGGTTCACAATGTTTTGGATGAAGCTATTGTTGTTTCTAAGTCAAGTTAAGGATAGATTAGAAGAAGATGGATTGGTTAGCCATGGTTGAAATGGCACATGTATGGCAGTGATCAGTTCCTTAAGCGTGATTAAGTTATGCATGTGATTTGTGACGGTATGTGCGAGGCTTGTCGGTCGCCGTAATAGATTTTATTTGGAAGCATTCAAGTATTATGGCATGTCATGGGTAGGCGGATCCCAGAAGGATTATGGTGGTATAGTCTATTACTTGAGGATTTTCATGTTGTGTGATTTTGAGAATTCACTCGTGTGTTATTATGGTTCTCTTGAATTGAGATAGGTAAAAGGTTTCTATATGATGAAGTGTTCACCCTATTAGTGGTTCAGGAGTTATGATGGGATTCTTGCGCTATTTCATATTGGCATGTTAGGTGCAGTAAGTAGTATGGAATTGGAAGTAAGGATCAAGGTTGTGGTTCGGTGTTGACAAGGATGTCATGAGCCCGGATGGGAAAGAAAAAGGATTTGAATGTTTAGAGTAAGCTAGTGTTGTCTTCAGCGTCACCTGAGATTGGTGTTTGGTGAAAGAGGCTTTGCGTCCTGGTTATGGATTCTTGATTTGCTTTACATTGTTAGTGTGACCGGTGGCATGGATGTGCAGACTTTCTACCTTGTGTGGAAAGTCGTAGGAGCATGACCACGGGAAGATTGCATAAGTGTGGCGTGTAGTCACTTAATTGATTGAAGATTTAGACCAAGTATAAAGAATGTGGTAATATCGCTTATTGGGGAATTTATGCCTGGAGGGCGCTTGGTTCATTCGGTTGCGGAATGTAGGGGTTTGCTCTGGCTATGATGGTTGTTCTTGCGTGTTATGAGAAGAAGTGTGTTATTATGGACCTAGGTAAGGCTATTAGCCTAGTTCAGTGCGAGCAGAACCGTCTTGATGTTTGTGGATGGATTTAAATAGGATTATGGGCTCCATGAGAGTCAGATGTGTTCATTTCAGTATATCGCTTCTCAGGGAGGGGTAGTAGGACAGTAGGTGTTGTTTCATCTTCGTCCATTTCATGAAATATTATGTTGTGTCGTGTGAGTTGTGAAACGGCTTAATAATTTCCTATGTGTTGAGTTTCCGCGCGGTGATGATGTTGTGTGAGCAGGATAGCTCTTGAGATTCAAATTATATATCGCACCTCAGTTGTGCTTGAGTTTTGTAGCGTATGGATCTATCAATCTCCCTAGGATGGTATTGTGCACTTAGCGTGCTTGTGACCTATATTCAGTATATAGTGATAATGAGCAATTTAGCTCGGTGTGTATCTCCTTATGTGAATTTCATGTATGGGTCGGGTGGCATGCGGCCACGGGTATGTTATTTGGATTAGGCTGCACGCCGCAATAGTGTGATGTTGAGTACGGTTCCTTATATCTATTTTCTGGTGTTTTGTTTCCCATTTTCTGAGGGAGGTTTGTAACATCTTTTCAATTGTCTAATTAATTGCGTGAGTTGAGTATTTCCTTTCATAGTTCGTTTTCTTTATGTATCACATTCGAGTTGTGGCCTATTGGCACGTTGTGGCATCATATGAGACTTTTGGTCATGTTTGGGGTGAGTTGTTGCCTGAGCGGTTCATACTGGGTGAGACGAAATTATTGGATCAGGGATGAGTGCGATAAGATTATGGGAAGTATATTAAAGAACAAATACCATTATTTGGTTCATAATGAGGTGATGATTCTAGTCAAGAGGAGAGATCCAATAATTGGTTAACTCTGCAGTTGGGTATGAATTTCTACACATCTCTTCTGTTGTGGTGGCATCGTAAGCGTTATAACATGACCTATATATATGTCATGAGGTGCATTGGGAGAATCACATTCGTGGAATTTTGGCTATTAAGATCAGGGAATGTCATTTTGGTAAGACGATGGATTACGCGGTGTATGGTGCTAATCCAGTAAAGGTATGCAATCATGTTCTGATACGCCGTGTGGTGTTTCGGTGTTCATATATTGGAAACAGGCCTGGCAGAGAATTTCGGGTGTTGGAACTGGGTTTCGAGCTTATTGTATGGATAAAAGAGGATATCTCCAGATTTGATCGAGCTAATGTGCTCGACTGAGTGGTGGTAGCACAGGTAGGTGCACGAAGTGATAAACAGTGATTTCAGACAACTCTAGAGCAGTCCTTAGCACGTTCGAGGACGAACGTATGTTTAAGTGGGAGAGAATGTAACGACCCGACCGGTCATTTTGAGCTCTAGCTCGTCGTTCGACAGTTTGACGCCGTGAGCAGCTTCATTTCAGGTATTATGACTCATAGGCTTGCTCAGAATTGAATTTCGGGAAGTTCAGAGTCAATTTGGAAAGAAAAGTCTCATTTCGGAAGCCTTAAGTTGGGAGAATTGACTAAGATTGGATTTTTTGAGTAAACGGCCTCAAAATCAGGATTTGAAGGTTCCAACAGGTTCGTATGATGATTTCGGACTTGGTCGTATGTTCGGATCGGGTTTTGGATAACCCGGGAGCGTTTCAGCGTATATTATGGAAGTTAGCATTTTAGAAGAAATTTCATGAGTCCGGGTTGAAGTGTATTTCAGTGATATTGATGTCTGTTTGGGGTTTCGAGTCTAGGAATAGCTCCGTATGGTGATTATGGTGTTTGGAGCACAATCGGACGTAAATTCGAAGGTCTGTAGGTCATTTTGTAGTCATTTGGCTAAAGCTAGAAATTTGAAGGTTTTTGAGAAGTTGGACCGGAAGAGGAAATTTTGATATCAGGGTCGGATTCCGATTCCTAAAGGTAGAGTAAGCTCGTAATGTTGAATGTGACTTGCGTGCAAAATTTGGGGTCAATCGGACGTGATTTGATAGGTTTCGGCATCGAATGTAGAAGTTGGAAGTTTCAAAGTTCATAAAGATTGAATTGAGTTGCGATCCATTGTTTCAATGTTATTTGAGGCCCCGAGCAGGTCCGCATTATGTTTAGGAACTGATTGGTGTGATTGGAAGGGGTCTCGGGGGCCTCGGGTGAATTCCGGGTTGTTAACGGATCGAATTTGGAGTTTGAGAAATAGCTGAGGCTGCTATTATCTGGTGTGACCGCACCTGCGGGGTTTTGGCCGCAGGTGCGGAGCGGCAGAAGCGACCAGGGAGTCGCAGGAGCGGGTAGGGCGCATGTGCTAGGGTCATGTCCGCACCTACGAAGGCGCAGATGAGGAAAAGAAGGCGCAGGTGCGGAGTTCGGCTGGGAAGGAGGAAGGCGCAGGTGCGGGGTTTTGGTCGCATCTGCGAGACCGCAGATGCGGCTATTGCACCGCGGGTGCGAAAGTGCTGGAGGCAGTGGGGGTTTCTTTAAATCGGAACTTGGTTCATTTTTCCCCATTTTTCATTTGACTTGGACGATTTTGGAGAGCTTCAAGAGGATAGTTTCATCAAGCAACTCAAGGTAAGTGATTTCTTCCCATCTTGAGTTAAATACTTGGATTATACACGGATTAGGGAAAAGAATTTGTAGAAATTTGGGGTTTTGAAGGGAAGACCTAGAATTTGTATTTTTGGATTGTTACCACGAATTTAGGCATGAAATTGAGAGCTTATATATTTGAGTTCGTGAGGCTATGGGTAAACTTTATCTTCGAAAAATTTAGGAACCCGGGCACGTGGGCCCGTGGGCAATTTTGTCAACTTTCCGAGCGGAGTTGGGAATTTATATAAATTGAATTGTTACAAGTATTAGAGTATATTTTCATTGGTTTGCCCATTATTTGGCTAGTTTTGGAGCGTTGTGCATTGATTTGAGTCATCAAAAGGGCTTGGAAGCCGGTTATGGAACTTCAGAGCGAGGTAAGTCTCCTTTCTAACCTTGTAAGAGGGAATTGTCCCCATAGGTGAAATAATTAAATATGTGCTACTATTTGTGGGGGCTACATACGCACGAGGTGACGGTAGTCCGTTTGTAGCTACTATTATGCTTATGTCCGGGTAGTCTAGGACCCAAAAAAATATTTTATTTGCCGTACTTGTATCTTTACTGATGAATTTAAAAATGTTTAAACCTTATCGAACTTGACAAATGAATTTCTTGAAAAAGATTTAAATACTATCTCTGTGACCATTAAAAGCGAAATTGTCATTTCTTGGGTAATTGTTTCCCGATATAGTCGGGGTGGACTGTTTGAATGTGTATGCTTATGTGTGACTGCTTCACAATTTATATTTCGTGAGCGGGGTGATTTCTTCCACTACTCTCATGGTTGCGAGCCGTACGCCACGACAGGTTAATATAGGCATCTATGGTTCGAGCCGTTCGACCCTTCGACAATGCATATTTATTTATTGTTGGTTCGGTCCGTTCGACCCTCGACATTTCCTGCGCATGATATTTGCTAAATACCGTATGTGATTTGAACTGTTAAATTGCCTTAAGATGTAAAGTTCTAATTGAAATGACGGAAACTGGGAATTACAAATTTTTGGAAAGAGTTGTCCTCTCCTGTTGTTATTTGTTATTTGATTTTAATATCCATGTTTGACATCTGTAACGTCCCGGTCGGTCGTTCCGTAGAATTGCATTATTATTGTTATTATTGCCTTGTCATAGGTTGGTTATGCTGTTTATGATGTGTTAGAGTCGGTTGGCTCGAGTTCAGAATGGTTGTAGTGAGATTTGAGACATCTAGTCTCTAAAAATAGCCTTGAAGTTGAAAAAGTCAACTGAGAGTTGACTTATTAGTAAACAATCTCGGAATGCGGATTTTATGGCTCGTATAGCTTCATTAGGTGATTTGGGACTTAGGAGTGTGTTCGAAATATTTTTGGGATGTGCGATGTAGAATTAGGCTTGAATTGGCGAAAGTTAGTTTTTGGGGATTTCCGGTCGGCAGTGAATTTAGAAAGTTAGTTTTTGGATAGTTTCGACATCGTTGGTGGAATTTAGAAATTTCAAATTTCATAGGCTTGAATTCGATGTGATTTAGTGTTTTTGCGTTGTTTTTGGTGATTCGAAGGATCGACTAAGCTTGTGTGATGTTATGTGATGTGTTGGTATGTTTTGGTTGAGGTCTCGAGGGTCTCAAGTGAGTTTCGGGTGGTTTTGGGCCATTTCTAGTTGTTGGTTTTCGGCTTTAGGGGTGTACAGTGCGATAGCATTGATTTGGATGCGTTAGCATAGAGAAAATTTGGAAAAATCTAGTTATGCTATGCGATCGCATAAGGCTTCCTGCGATTGCATAGAGTAAAATATCTGCTGCACTGTCCCGACTTTGGAAGATTATAACTCACAATATATATGGAATTTGAAGATGATCCAAAAATGAAAGTTGTAACTCTTGATGTCTAGATTTCAGAAAGTTAAGACAATTGTAATTTGGAGTTTTGTACAAAATGTTATGACCATTATACTAGAGGCTATCCGGAAGAGTTGAAGAAGGCTATTGGAAAATTTGTTCTATGCGATCGCATAGAGGAGGCCGCGATCGCATAGGGTTAAATAAGGGCTGGTAAATTTTGTTCATCGCGATCGCACAATGTCCGGACCTGGAGAGTATTTAAATAAACCCTCCGCGACCAATACCCACTTTTCCACCATTTTTGAACGGGAAAAGAGCTTTGAGGCGATTTTGAAGAGAGGAAATCATTGTTCTTCGTTGAGGTAAGGATTTTGGACCCTAAAACTCGATTATATGTGATTAAGAATCAATATATCAGTGTTTAATTCATGAAAATCAGTAGAAAAAGATGGAATTAGGGCTTGAGATTATGAGACCTTTAGGGGATGATTTGAGGGGTCAAACGAACTCCGATTTTAGTGTTCTTTATATGTACGGACTCATGAGATTATGAAGAAAATTTTGGTATAAAATTTGTCGAATTCCGAGACGCGGGCCTGGGGGTCGGGTTTTGGCTAATTTTGGGCTTTGAGCTAAATTTGGTATTTTTCAATTGGAATTCATTCCCTTAGCATAATTTGATGATAAAAATTTAATCTCGGTAGATTTGGAGCACTCAGAATATGATACGAGAGGCAAGCAGGTTGCAGAGTAGCTTTTCGGGCTAGTTTGAGGTAAGTAATATCTTTAATCCTGTCCTGAGGGTATGAAACCCCAGACTTTACATCCTTTCACGGATTTGGAGTGACGCACACACTGGATGACGAGTGTGGGGCGTGCACGAATTGGAAATTTGAAAAAATATACCTTTTTAGGCAACTATTGAGTTCCGAAACCGCTTTTAAAGCGTATGATTTATAGTATTACTGTGTTTTGATATACTTGGGTTGTAAGCCATATTTGGGGCCTAGTGCCGATCTGTTTAACCCCTTGGAGGCTGTTTTTACTGATATTCTCACTATTTTGAAACTATGATTTTCACTCAGTATTTCTTGTGAAATTGTTGACACTCTTATTTGATGATATTACTATTTCTTGAAATGAAATACTATTTTGGGTCGAGAACCCCGTTTTATTCATGGCCCGAGTGGCATGCTGAGAGTGTCTGACTGAGTGTGGACGAGGGCCAATATTGTGAGGATGTTATGATATGAGAGAGGCCTAGTGCCTGAGAGTGATTTATGCCATGATGTGGCTTGTTTATAGCGGCTGTAGGAGCCCCTCCGGAGCCTGTACACACCCCCTAGTGAGCGCAGGTAATACTGAGTGCGAGTGCCGAGTGATGAGTGTTTGGGAGGCATGAGTGACAGTGAGGTTGCCCGCGGGGCTATTACTGAGAGATGGTGAGGTGCTGAGGGAAATTGATACTAAGTGATGATTATGGCCTGAGGGGCAGTTCTATAATGATATTTTACTGCGTTTTTTACTATGGTTCACTTCATTTTTCAAACTGATATTACTGAGAGTTTTACTGAGAAATGTTTGGAAAAATATACTTGTTTCAAAGGATTTTATGGAAATTGGTTTTCGAACTTATGTATACTATATTGAGACTTTATGTTTTACTGTTTTGTGGATTGGTGTTTTGTGCTGTGTGTTTCATATACTTCAGACTCTGATTTATTTTCATTACTATTGAGTTGGCGTACTCATCATTACTCCCTGCACCTCTGTGTGCAGATCCAAGTACCGGTTCGGAGCAGTAGTCATCTGAGCTCATTGTCATCAGTGTTTGGGATTTTTAGGTAGCTGTCCAGTGTCCGCAGCTTCTCCATTTCCCTTCCTTATTTGTATTAGTATTTTATTCCTAGACATTGCTTATGAAGTTATCAGAGTTAGTTTATTTCTTAGATGCTCGTGATCGGTTGACTCCAGTCTTAGGGGTTTTGTTTAGACTGTTAGATTATTATTGGGGCGCAAAGACTTAAAGAAATTATTTTACACTCTGTTTGCTGCTTATTGACTTTCAAAATATTATAATAGAACAAATGTGTAGTAATGCGATGGTTGGCTAGCCTAGTTCCACGATAGGCGCCATCAAGACCTGTTAGGATTTGGGGTCGTGATAAATTGGTATCAGAGCTCTAGGTTACATAGGACTCAACGACCATGAGCAGGTTTAGTAGAGTCTTGCGGATCGGTACAGAGATGTCTGTACGTATCTTCGAGAGGCTGCAGAACCCTTAGGAAACATTCCACATTCTTGAATTCTTGTCGTGCAAATCCGTTTTATTTATCCAAAGCGTAACTCTTTGAATTCCTTTCATGTATTCTAATGCGCACGCGAGAGCTTGGTATCAGTTGTGCGTCGTTGGCTTGTGACTTCCATGGGTGAGATGTGATTGTTAGCATGTTGATAATGGGCCAGTCGGAAGG
>ML266626.1:0-17389 GCA_005239495.1 Nicotiana undulata
GCCTATCAACCGGAATTCGCCAAAATACTAACTTCGCCAATTCAAGCCTAATTCTACATCGGATATCACAAAATTATTCTGCACACACTCCTAAGTCCCAAATCACCTAACGAAGCTATCCGAACCATAAAATACGTATTCCGAGGTCGTTTACCAATAAGTCAACTCTTAGTTGACTTTTCCCATTTTAAGGCTGTTCTTAAGGACTAAGTGACTAAATTCTCATTTAACCATTTCGATTTCAAGCCTATCAACTCTAACACATTAATAATAGAATAACCAACATATACTAAGCCACTAACAACAGTTAAAATGCAGGTTTTACGTAACGACAGACCGGGTCATTACACTGACCAGCATCGCAAATGCGAGACTCGTATTTGCGAATAGAACCTCGCAAATGCGAGGTCTGCAACACTAGCAAATCCCAGCTTTGCCAATAATTGTTTTATTAAATGTGATGTGACCATTTCTGATTGGCCATTAATTAAAACCCACTCCAACTCAGATTTCATCCCCATCCATGACCCATCTTTACCGACCCGACCCATCAAAAACCCTTTTAGCCCCTCAAAATACCCAATTCCCATTTAATCTTTACCTACTGTATCTTCCATCTTCAATTAAGGTTATGCAAATATTCTGCTCTGATCTCTCATTTCCCATCGAATAACTCAAACTTCCTCTTCCTCTTCCTTCTTCAATTAGGAGCTCGGCATATAAACATCTTTGTTGTGAAGAAGATAATAGAGATTCCTACATTTACTTAGAAAATTGCCATGCTCAAGAAGATTATTTGGACTTGCTATGTTAACCTAATCTGCTCCATTTGAATTCTTAAAAATGATAAACTTACATAATACCAACTTTACATCTCAATAGCTACTGGGATCTTGATTGAACACAAAAACATAACATTCTATCAAGGGATGCTTTTTTGCATGTTGATGGGTTAGACTTTAAACCTATAACATTAAGCTTCAATAAAATCATGTGGGGCATACGGTGTTTTCCTATGATCTATGTGTAGTGGGGCTATATTCTCTTTCAAGTCCAATGATATTGAAGTGCCATGTTTTTATGACGTGTTCTTAATGTGCGATGTATATTGTAATACTGTTACACTTGAAGAAAATACTTTTCCTAGACTGAATGTCTTTAGGTGTTTCGCCAAGATAAGGATCCAACAATATTTTATGAATCTAGGATCGCATGCCTTAAAGTTCCTTTACATCTGTAAGGAATAGTTTTGTAATCCGAATTTGATTGAGATGGAATGCTTTAAGAAGATAAAGTTAAATGGACAAAATGAAGAAACCAAGAAGCTCACATGTTCATATTCCCTCTATATGTTAGTTGGTAATTAGAGGATTCATTTGTATTATGCTTTTCTATACAGTTACAAGCAGAGGCGGATCCAGGAATCGGAGGTTGGGGGTGCCACTACTTTATGCATATAGTATACGAGGGGTGAAATATATATATATATATATATATATATATATATATANAAATAAAGATGGTATACAAAAGATTAAAAAATAAAGAAGAAGGGAGAAACTTAGAAAATAAAAGGAAGAAAAAATAGGAACAACAACGAAGGAAAAAGAGGAAAAGAAAATAAAGAAAAAAGGAAAAAAGAGGAAAAGCCCTAGGGCCCAACCGAAAATAAAGGAAAAACAAGAAAAAAGAGAGAAACAAAAAGAAATCGCTGCTACTGGGATTCGATCTTGAATCTACAAGGTTAGGGACATCCTCCAGGCGGGTAGCAGGACCACTGGCACCCACACCATCTTTGTTTAGTTCGGGTGCCATCAATTCAATATATCGGTTATTTAATAGATATATTACTTACATAATAAATATTTTACCGAAGCGAGCGGGTGCCGTGGCACCCCGAACCCATAAGGTAGATCCGCCCCTGGTTACAAGTGTAGCTGGAGGAAGAAGAAAAAGAGAAGGTAGTTTGAAGGGTCAAGAATAGAGGTGTTTAGATGGGAAACTTAGTCCAAACATAACCTTTACATTAATGATATTTAATTGAGAAGAACTATTATAAACAAAGAGATATGCGTAATAATGAAGGCAAATTTGAGGAGGGACATCTCTTAAATTATCACATTAAATTTTATTCCGTGTTGATTTTAAAGTTTTAAATCTTAGGAAAATAATTAAATTATACTAACATATTTCAAAGTTCTAAATCTTAGAAAGATAATTCAATTATAATATTTTGAAAGTTCTAAATATAAGAAAACTAATCAAATTAAAATTTTGTCTAATATGAAGTTTGTTTTCAAGGTAAAAAAAGACAAATATTTGTGCATTTATAATAATATTGATAATTTCAATTCATGCTTAATTTCAAGCTCTAGGCGTACCCATTTGTCCATAATTTTTTAAAACTTATATTTATAACTTGTATGGTTATATATTGGACTGAGTTTTTTAAATTTGGAAGATGAGTTTCTAAGTATGAAAAAGTGGGTTTTACTTATTTTTTTAAATGTAAAAATTTCACTTTTTCTCATAAAAGATAATATATTTTTCAAAGAAAATATATATCCAAATACAATTTAAAATTTCAAGGTTC
This sequence comes from Nicotiana undulata, assembly GCA_005239495.1. Classification (NCBI taxonomy): domain Eukaryota; kingdom Viridiplantae; phylum Streptophyta; class Magnoliopsida; order Solanales; family Solanaceae; genus Nicotiana; species Nicotiana undulata. Next base: position 2,594 of record ML266626.1, read on the forward strand.
TATTTTTAATTAACTCCAAAAACTGCCTTTCCCCCCTACTAAATATACTACTATTTGCGACTTGCTTGGATTGCGGGGCGTTATAGTCCTTTCATTTCATAAATCCAACAGAAGTATATAGCTCAATTTACCAAAAACAAAATCACGGCAAATAAATTACAAAATAGCAAAAAGTATTGGCGGCAACCAACTTCATTGACATCCTGCCATTTTCTTTCTTTTCTTTTTCGCTTAAGAAGCATGACACGAAACCCGTTTTTAAAAAAAATAAAATAAAAATGGAAATAAGAAAGACTTCCTGGTAACTTAACTCCATAGAATTGTATAGTCTTTTCTTTTTATTATTTATTAATTCATTATTTATGTTCTTGGAGCTACAGATGCCATGTTTCGACGTGTGAAGTCATGATTTCTTAAACTATGATTTTTTCCCCCTAAATTTAAATTTTAAAATAGATGACTCAACATATCAAACTGCTTTTTCTGTTCACATTATATTATAAGTTTTTTGTCTTTCAACTGATTCATCTTACTTTGGTAAACGTTTGTGTTTCCTCTCTCTAGTCACAGGTTTTTATCATTGTTTTTACAATACTTGAGAATTGATTCTTGTGTGTTTATGCATGCATCTTATTTGTTTTATCTGAATCAAACATGTTGTTAGTGTTGGTCCTGCATTTAGTCTGTTTACTCAGACTTGCTGGATGCCAAATGCTTAAACTTGTAATTTTCTTGTCAAGAAGTTGTCTCAACTCTCGACTAGCCCAAAGATACTCTACGCCGTGTGAGATTGTCCTCTTTGAACCAAGCCCGTACGATTTTCCTCAAAAGGTCTCAACCACAAGAGGTTGTTTGGTACATGGTATAAAGATAATAATCCCAGGATAGAATTTGGGATTGTATTTATTCCATGTTTGGTTAAAGACATTAGCTAATCCGGGGATAAAATTTGCAATAAAATGGTGATCCCATATAGAAGGTGGAATAGCTAATCCTACGGAATACCCTATTTATCTTACCATTGTACCAAACGATCCCTAAGAATATCCTATACCTTATATGCAATTTTCTAATCATTTCAGCTACCAATGCAAGACTTTATTCAATACCTAACAATCTCCATTTGAACTAAGTTCCACATGGTCCATCACCACGATCCATGTGTCACCCCCCTCGAATTAAGCTTCACATGGCCCATTACCATGATCTATGGGTCACTTTTCGAGATTTACTGTGTGCCAACCACATAGTCAGAGTTGCGTCTCTAAGCTCGTAAGGGGAAGTAAACCGAGCCACACGCTATCTCTCTGCCATTGCCATACTTGTCCCGCCGAACCATAGGCTCTAATACCAGTTGTTTGGCTCAACCAATCCAAAGATACTCTTAACGCAGTGTGATATTATCCTCTTTAGGTCAAACCGACATGGTTTTTCCCAAAAGGTCTCACCTGTTAAGAGTATCTGAATGTTGAACTTTGTTCGTACACCTAACAAGACTAATGTGAGTAATGCGTGATATGAAGATGATAAGTTCTTATTAGTCCTATTCAACAATAGAGAAGAAGGCAGGTTAATGTTGTTTGTTCAAGTAATTTACGTTTTTTCACTAGATTGGGTAATCAGCAGCTTGATATTGTTACTGGATTAGATTTAATGTGTTGCTACTATGGTGTAGGTTGACAGTATAACTTGTTTGTTCGGTCCTACATCATTACGAAGCAGAAATACATTTATGTCTTCTTGCAAAACGGAAACAAATGGAAATGGGACCTCTTCTAGTTGTGACCTTGATGCCTGCTTCTGGCTACCACCTGAACCAGAACATTGTTATGATGATATGGAATTTCATGCGGCTAATTATGAAGCCGACGATGGAAACCACAAGTTTAAAGAGGAAAAACAAAAGTTATTAGGGGATATGATGGACCAGAGGCTTAAGCCCCTTGTTGATGACCTGCTTAATTCTTCTGGTGTTGTCTCTTCAGGGAAAGAGGGTGACAATTGGATTGATATAGTAATTTCCTTGTCCTTGGAGGCTGCTTCATTTTTTATGCCTACTGCACCTGAAGGAAATGCTATGGATCCTAATCGATATTTGAAGATAAAATGTATTGCAACTGGTTCTCGCAGCCAAAGGTATTAAACAACAACAGATTTTTCTTATCTTTATTTGTGTTCGTCGTTCCTCATTCGCCAAAAGGTTTCACTTCTCATTTAAATACTACTCCTACCTAATTTCAATATCTACCTTTATCGCCTTGTTTGTGCCTGTTCACACCATTGCTACGAATTTTTGACAGAGGGAGTCCTTAGTTCTCTTGGCTAAATCATAGTTTTTTTCCCCCCTGTTTTGTAGTCAATTTATTCGAGGTTTGGTCTTCAATAAACATGCTGCTCACAAACACATGCCTACAAAGTATGATAAGCCTAGATTGCTGCTGATCCAGGGTGCGCTTGGTCTCTCTTCAAATGAACTGTCAGTATTCGAGTCAATTCGACAGGTAAACTAGAAATACCGTTGTATGTATCAAATAAATCAAGATGAGCATATTGTTGGGATCGAAATAACATGGTGCATGCGGAAACTAACAATACAAAACTTGATGAACATTGTGAATTGAACATGACGACAAAAGAAAAATATACTAAATTAAGCATAATAGTTGATAATTGTTTGATCAATTGATCTACATATGATAAAACTAATATAAAAGAAGAAAAACTATCGAGAGAAAAATCTCCCCCTAAACAAAACTCTTTAATGACTACATTGTGGATGCTTTTTGTTGTTCGTTTTGTGAGAAGTATAGATCCTTAATTTATAGATGTGCAAAACTTGTCTTCCAAGAAAAGGATAAGACATATTAAGGAGATTTAATCCTTTTAGGAGTCTTTTTCCATTCCTTCAAGAAAAAAAAGTCCTAATAGAATTAGAAATTCAGGGCAAAATCCTAACAATCTCCCCTTGGCCTGAATTTCCTTGACAAAGTTGATTCATCTTCTTCACATAATCTTCATCACTGNAGCCCACGTGTTAAGAATAAACATGAGTAAAAGAAGTTTATGCATTAAAAAGAAGCATGAGTTAAAACTGGCATTGGAACTCATGCGTTTCAAGTAGGCATGACTTAAAACTGGCATTGGTTAAAACCGGCCAAAATATGGGTTAGAAAGAGTATTTTTCCCCCCAATAAAGATGCAGCAGCAGGCGTTTTGAATACAATTGTGATTGTAAATTTCTCTCCACACGTAGCATGTTGAATAAATCTTCATTATCGTCTTGATCTAAACACGCATTAAATCTGTATTCAACCTCGTTCAACCATTGAATCTGAACCATTGGCTCTGATACCACTTGTTGGGATCGAAATAACATGGTGCATGCGGAAACTAACAATACAAAACTTGATGAACGATAAATCATGACGACAAAAGAAAAATATACTAAATTAAGCATAATAGTTGATAATTGTTTGATCGATTGATCTACATATGATAAAACTAATATAAAAAAAGAAAAACTATCGAGAGAAAAATCTCCCCATAAACAAAACTCTTTAATGACTACATTGTGCATGCTTTTTGTTGTTCGTTTTGTGAGAAGTAGAGATCCTTAATTTATAGATGTGCAAAACTTGTCTTCCAAGAAAAGGATAAAACATATTAAGAAGATTTAATAATTTTAGGAGTGTTTTTCATTCCTTCAAGAAAAAAGAATCCTAATAGAATTAGAAATTCAGGGCAAAATCCTAACACATATTCATATGTTTGTGATTACTGTTCTTACATATTAACAGGAGAACGATAAAGTGAAGTCTATCATTGACATGATAGAAAGCTACGAACCAAATGTTGTGTTAGTGGAGAAGTCTGTCTCTCGTGACTTACAAGAGTATGCTCTTAGTAAAGGATTGACATTAGTCGTTGATATCAAGCCACATCGACTGGAGAGAGTTGCTCAATGCACAGGTTCATCAATCATATCCTCTGAAACATTGGTTGACCTCAGGCAGTGCGATTCCTTTCATTTTGAGAAATTCCTAGAAGAACATGACTCTTCTGGTGATAGCGTGAAAAGGTCTAGCAAAACACTAATGTTTATCAGGGGCTGTTCTACTCGTCGTGGAAGTACAGTGAGTATATTTGCAGCTTGTCTGTTTTATTTTTGCTGATACAAAATTCATAACTGCTTTTTTGCACTTGTAAATGCAAACCAATTCTCTTTGGCAGATTTTGTTAATGGGAACTAACAGCAATGAATTGAAGAAAGTTAAATTTGTCGTCCGGCGTGCTGTAACCATGGCATATAATTTAATCCTTGAGACGTCTTTCCTTCTAGATCAAAAAGCAATGATAATAAGGCATAACTTAGAGGAAGAAGGTGAATATCTGTTGTTTAAGCCAAAAAATTCAGAAGATCACGGTCAAAATGATGTTCAGGTTTCTGAAAAGGAACAACTACATTGTCCATTACCGAGTGCAGAAGAGTCTTTGGAAAATCCTGAAGACGAAGAACATAATAACAATGTCATGACATCATCGTTGGATTGGGAAAGTACTTTGGTAATGATGTCAAGATGGAATGCTAAAAGAGGCACTAATTGTGTGAACAGTCATCTTTTTAGAATCAGGTTCTATCAAGATTTTGATATTCCCCTCGGGAAGTTTTTGCGAGACAATCTGCTACATCAGGTGCGTAGAAATCAATTGTCTCCATTACAAACTCTTTCTTTGTGTCACTGTGTTTCCACTCTGACAATGTTTCCTAGAATGCTGGTTGCTCATTTAGCAGAATGCGATATTTGAAGTTGCTTCTATAATCTAATTACTATGTAGGAACATCCGTTCCCTGGATCTATTTACTGTGCGATATTTGAAGTTGCTTCTATAATCTAATTACTATGTAGGAACATCCGTTCCCTGGATCTATTTACTGTGCGATATTTGAAGTTGCTTCTATAATCTAATTACTATGTAGGAACATCCGTTCCCTGGATCTATTTACTGTGCGATATTTGAAGTTGCTTCTATAATCTAATTACTATGTAGGAACATCCGTTCCCTGGATCTATTTACCGTGCGATATTTGAAGTTGTTTCCATGTGACCTATAAGTCATGGGTTCGAGTCGTGGAATGCTTGCATCAGGGTATGCTGCCTACATCACATCCCGTTAGGGTGCGGCCCTTCTCCGGACCCTACGTAAACGCGTGATGCTTCGTGCACCGGGCTGTCTTTAGGAACTTCCGTTCATTGTTTTCTGTACATAGTGTCATTTATTTTTAGGTCGTTGACATATAAGCTCTGTTGTTGCAGAGGAACCAATGTGAGACGTGTGGTGAATCCCCAAAAGTTCACATTTTCCGTAATGCAAATCATGAGAAGCTACTCACTATTAAAGTTCATTCTCTTCCATTAAACAAGGCCCTCTCAGGTGAAAGAGAAGGAAAACTTTGGATGTGGAGTAGTTGTAATGGAGGCTCAAAAAATACAAAAAGAGTTTTAATGTCCAGTCGCTCCCTTGAATTTTCATTTGGAAGATTTTTGCAACTCAGTTTATGTGATTCCTCTTTGATTAGTAGACTGCCTGACTGCAGTCACTCCAACAGCGATCTCCTCTACTTCTTCGGGTATGATCAAAATCCATCTTGTAAGTTTATTATTTTACGTATTAGGTTCAACACTGGAAATTAAATTAAGATTAGATGGTTGAAATCAAGGAGTGTCATAGCAGTATAATCAACATCAACTAGCAGGGATCAAGGATTAGTTGTTGATCAAGGAGTCTTTTTATTCTTGTAGAGACTTGTATGCCCGTATAGGATTAATTGTGAAATCTAGAGAATCTCTATTTTTTCTCCTAAAATGCCTTGAAATGTAATTTTTAATGTATTGGGACGAAATGAGCCTAAAATAGGGCATAAATACTTGACTTATTACATCTCAGACGGGGTGGGGCTAGTCTAATAGTGTCTTGTCGTAGATTGCTAGTGGTACACTCCGGTTTTCTAGTATCTTGCCATTGTCACTGGTTATTGCTATTGCTTTTCCCATCTATTTTTCTGGTTCTTAGATTGCTGGTAATTTCTTTCTGGTCTTTGTTGTTTCTATTGTTTCTTTTCATTTTCTTGAGCTGAGTTTCCATCGGAAACAACCTTTCTATCTCCCGGAGAGTAGGAGTAAGGTCTGCGTGCACACTATCCTTTTCAAACCTCACTTGTGGATTATACTGGGTCATTGTTGTTGTTGTTGTTGTTGTATTACATCTCTGACGGTTATAGTAATTTGTTTTGCAACTTTTCTTTTTCAACTCCGGCAATCATTTGAATCGATGCATTGCGGTTCAGTGTTGAGTGATGATAGGCTATAATTACGTATTTTAGTCGCTTATTACACTCGAGTTTACTGCACTTTAATTGAGTTTGAGCTTTAATCGCTAGTGTTTTGCATTAACTATGTGTTTTATACCTTGTAGGAGTGATTCCGAGTTATATAGATGTTATGGAATGAATTTAAGTGATTTGGAGCTTTGAAGTCTGAGTAAAAGCTCAAGGAATTAAGTCGGGATTGTGTTCGGGGGTCAAATTTGATAGTTGAGAACAAATGAAGACTCGAGGAGGCATATTGCGTACTGTCTAGTAAAATGGACATAACTTTTTGCTCCGAACTCCATTTGGGCTATATAATATATGGTTGGAAAGCTAACTCAAAGGCCACAATTTTCATGTTTTACGTTTTTCCAAATTTCAAACGGAACAGGATCGCACCGCGGTTAAGCCAGGACCGCGGTGCAACAGCGGCGGAAGGCAGCCTCAGATTCAGAGAACCTGTTTGGCCGCGGTCCTGGCGTAACCACGGTGCGACCGCATCAGGACGTGTAAACTTCAGGGACTAAAGTACAAAACACGGGATTTTAAGCCCCAAAACCCTATATAAACTTAAAGGAATTCGCCCAAGAGAGAAGGGGATCATTTTTGAAAGTGGAAAACATCAAAAGCAAGGGCAAGAGGCAAGGAGGAAAATTGGGCATCAATCCACATCTTCCTCTTTTGTTTTTTTACCATTGACTACGAATTCTTTTGCAGTTTTTGTTATTGTTATGAGTAGCTAAATACTTTAATCTAAGGTTTTGGTGGAATCCGTTGGAGATGAATTTGTTGGCATGTTAATATAGTTTTGAGTTGGTTATTAATCTCTATTTGTTCAACTACGTTTTGATTGTAGTTTGTTGAAGGGACCTCAACTAGCTGTTCCTATTTATTATGTATCTGCTTGAAAAGGTGCATATTTAGGTAGTTGTTGAACAACACCACTCCCGGAGTATAAACGAGAGTCATAACCGAGGGTTTAGAGGTTGGGTTAGAGATAATATACCTCGGGTGCAATCTAAAGTGAACCGTAATGCAAATATAGCTAGCGTAGCTCGAGAGAGTGCGTATAGTAAATTGTCATAAATGCTTGAGAAAGATTTACGACAACTGGAGAGTTCATGATTGATAGAGACAGCCAAATCATGGCTATACGAACATACAACTAGGGAAAGAACCAACGGGGGAAACCATTATCTTAGACTTTTATTCCAATTGTTTACAACTGCTTGTTAGTTATTCTTAGTTTTATAGATTCAATTAGCTGTAGTATTAATCACAACACCGATTGTTATTTATAAAGTTTGAGGAGGTTGACTAATAAAAATTTAGTACTTTACAAGCTTCCTTTGATACGTTAAGTCCCTGTGGGATCAACTCTGGGCATAATACCCCAGATTATATTTGCAACGCCGGCATAGTCTTTTATTAGACACAGTTGAGCGTGATCATTGAGCCTTGATCATATTTCATCATTTTTTAAAAGAAGAAATTCATGTCATTCTCTTAATGTGCAGATTGGGGTCAATGGTTGCAGTGTTCAAGTACTCAACTTTTAATATTTATTCTGTGTCTCTTCCTCCTCCGGTTTTGGAGTTTAGCAATTCGACCAAAGGAGAGTTTTGTAGGAAGGATTTTGAGGATGTATGTGCTTTAATGAAGCTGTATACTCTTTTTACATACTAATGCTTTTAAGTTTTTGGTTTATTGCGGAATTACATGATATATTGCAAGTCTATGATGACCGAGATTTTCTTTCCATAAGTAGGTTTACACGAACGGGCTTATGAAGTTTCTCGATGTAGAGAAAGCTTTAAAGGCAATAGAGTCCCGTTTTAATGGAACAACTATAAATATTCAAGGGTTAAATTTGGAATTTTCTGAAGTTGAGAAAATGCTGAAGGAAGAGAGATCTCAATTTGAGGTTAGTTCCTTTCTGGGCTCTCATTCTAATCAATCTTGTGGTGATTCGTGCATAGTTTTTCCATATCGTTTCCTCATTTTTTGTATTCCATGTATGTTATTCCACAACCACAAGGTGTTCACGCGATGTTCCCTAGCATAATGTTTACATATCAAATGTATACAGATGCATGAACCAAGATTAGTTTAGTTGTTGCTTTACTGGTGAAGATGAGAATATATCAAATTATAGTGATGTGTATGCGCCATCTAAATATAATCTTTTGCCTTTTCTAATTTTCAGATTGATATTAAAAACACAGAGAAACAGGAGTCTGTGTATAAAGCTCTGAGCTTGAACAGAATACAGCTGGAGCTTCTGCTTGAGTTGTGTGTGTGGGATCGACGTCTTCATTCCCTGATGTCATCTGACTATAAGCAGGATGCACTGGCCGCTATACTAGATGCTAATGTTACCGGTGCCAGTTATTTTAATCCTCAAAGGAGTAGATCCCTCTTAGCAATATTATCCAACATAGAGCATATAATAAAGGGTGGTGGACTCCTTTCCCTGAAATTCGACGTGAATACATGAAGAATTTTCAGAGAGGTTACTTAACAAGATTAGGTTCTGTCGCAACCTATGGTGCAGAAACTATAGCTTGTGGACTTACCACTGATGATGTTGGAAAGCTCTATATTCCCCTTGGAAGATATAAGTATATCGTGTCTGATATGAAGACGAATTTTCTAGCATAATTGCTTGTGCTTTGGCCTTGCTGATGGATTTACCTGTCGCGAGTCATGATCTTGAAGATGAATCATGCTCATCGAGTTTGCCTAGAACGCACAAATACTCAGTGATCTGTCCCTATGCTCGCCCATTTCTTCATTTGCGAGATCGTTGTTGCCCATCTGAAGTTGATTTTATTGCTTCCTTAAGTAGGTGTAGGAGCTGGTATCCAAAAGGTCGGAAAACTAATTCTTTTTTAGCCAAAACTCTTGATGATCGGTTCATCGTAAAGGAAATTAAGAGGAATGAATTTGAATCATTCTTGAAGTTTGCTCCTTGTTATTTTGATTACATGGATCAGTGCATAGAGGAAGGAAGTCAAACCTGCCTTGCAAAAATTCTTGGCATTTATCAGGTCAAGTAATCAACTTAATTTTCTGGTTATAGCACAGCACAGACTTGGCAGCAAAGTATTAAACTTTTCTCTCAATATTTATGTTTTGCAGGTCATAGCAAGATCAAGTGGGAAAGAGAAAACGCATGATCTCGTGGTGATGGAGAACCTTTCTTTTGGAAAAAATGTTACTCGACAATATGAACTGAAAGGTACGTTGCATGCTCGAATTAGTTCAGCAAACGATGGTGCAGGAGGAATATTTCAGGACCAAAACTTTGTGAATGACATGAATACTTATCCTATATATGTTGATAAGAGCTCAAACAGGAATTTGCAAAGAGCTGTATGGAATGACACGGTTTTCCTCAGTGTAAGTTTGCACATATGATTTTCACTCAATCATAGAATTTTATATTTGGCTCAGGTTGTATTAATTTGGTGAATTGCAGACAATCAATGTGATGGGCTATTCTCTGTTAGTGGGAATGAATAGTGAGGGCAATGAACTTGTTTGTGGAATCATTGACTATCTAAGACAGTATACATGGGACGTACAACTTCTCAATTGGTTCGATTCCTCACTTCCGAGTATAAATTAAAAGAAATTTCGAGGTTCCTTTTCTTTTTCTCCTTTTTTGTTAAAAGAGTATGTGCATGTTTGAGTTTTGGAAGAATATTTGAATGTTGTTAGAATCAAATGAATATTGAGTTTTGAAGACTAAAAATAAAGTACAACTTTTCTTGGTGAAGTTTGCATCCCTATTTGTGTCAAATAAAAGAGAGAAAGGAGAGAACAAACGGTACCTTTGGGCGTATTTGGTAACGACAGAAAATGTTCTTTCTGCTGTTTGGTTATTAAATGGACTCCATCAATTCATTTTCGTAGAATTACATTTTGCTTTTGACTTTATATCACTTGTTCCATTTAACATTTAGGGCGTGTCTGGTATAGAGGAAAATGTTTTTTATGGAAGTTGTTTTTCAGGAAAATATTTTTTTGGAAAACAAGTAGTAATCTTATTCATTTTCTGGTGTTTGGTACGCAAATTAAGGAAAATATTTTTTCAAGAGTATTCATAAATAATTTTGATACAATAAACATGAGGCCATAAACTTTCAAACCAACAACCTTTCGAACGAACAAATTTCATAAACTTCTGAACCGCAAAACTTTCGAAACCGCGAAATTTCGAACGTGTAAACTTTATAATTTCTAAACCCGTAAACTTCGAAACATATCTTTGAAACTTGTAAAATTTTGAACCTGTAAACCGAAAGATAAAAAATGTAAAACTGAAAAAATATATATATATATAAAAATATTTTTTCTCGGGGGCAGAGCATAAGCCCCGAAAAGTGAGGCATAAGCCTCATGAAATTTTATTGCTTTGGTTATTCTGTAATGTTCTATAACAGATAAAAATACAAAATATGAAAATGCATAAAAGTTTTATAAAAATTCAAACTTGCAAAAAATTAGTGTAGGAAAGTTGCAACTTTTGCATTACTTCTTTAATTTTTTTATAGGGTATAACTTGCAACCGTCAATATTTTCTAAGAGTCATCAATTAGTTAAGTCAAGATATCGTATAGACCAGCCAAAAAACTAAAAAGAAAAATTGAGAAACTTATATTGAGAAAATTGTTAAAGAAAGATTGAAATAAATTAAGTGGAAAAACTATAAAAATATTTTGATTAAGTAGAAAAAGATGAAAAAGATAAAATTATCGATGATAAACGTGATATGCTGAGATGAGCACCATATAATATTTTGGGCATTTGCATTTGTATCCAGTTTTGGGGTAACCATCGAAGTTATACCTTTTTTGCACAAAAAATTGTAAGTCAACCCATTTTAAGATCAACTTTAGATTTATCGGGTTTGAAGTTGAAGAAAAAAAAAATTAGTTTGGAGTCAATGCACTTAAAGCCAATTAAGTCTAAATTGTACTTAAGGCAAAATAAGTCTGAAGTATAACAAAATACTTTCATGCAGTTTGTTTATCTTTAAAATGAGTAACAATTAAATTTTTATGCGGTTTAAAGGATGCGTGATTTAATTTAACACAAATGATCAAAGAACAACAAGTAATTGAACTAAAGGAAAACAAAATGTGACGAAGTAATTAAGCATGGCGTTGGATTTGAATGCTAAAGATCGGTTCCAATCAAGCCCTCGGAATGGAGGTCGGTTGTAACTGAATGGATGAACAAGAACAATTGCTAAAGACAAAAGTAAGTTTTTTCTTTGATATGCGTGCCAACAGTAACCCAAGAAATGAAAAGGTTCCCCTCTTTATATAGTAGAGGAGTTTCAACCTTAATACAAGTCTAAATAAATAAAATTCTTTTCTTTACTTTTTACCAAGAAAACACGATCAAGCGTTAATATCGGGGGTGATTTGTGCGGTAATATCCGACTGATGGTGGATATTTCGGCTCCTCATTTGCCATCTTTAACCGTCTTCCCTTTAACCCTTATTCTTCATTTCACTCGAGCTTGATTCTTTCCATGTTTGGCCATGCTCGATTCCCGACGTATCATTCATCCACCCCGGGCTTCGATCTGCCGGCAACCTCGATTTTCCCCGAGTCTACAACGAATCACGTTGTTCCTCGTATCTTCATCGGGAAATTGGGGGTTACTTTATCCCCGATTTTACTCCTACACAGATAGTCCCCTCACTTCTCGGAGAGTAGATTTATAGGAACAATGAGAAGTGACCCAGTTTCTTCCTTCGTACACCATAAGCAAGTTGACGAGCCGAAATGTCCCATTAGTCACGTCGCTCAAATTTTGGATGGTTGATCATCCTCGGCAATTATCGAATGTGAAACGTCATGCATTCATTATTCCTTCACTATAAAAGCTCCGATTTCCTTTTTTCACTTTTTTACTTTCTGATTTCGAACCTTCTTGAGTTACCCTCGAGTTTTCCATCTGTTCATCAATCCTTCAAATCTTCGTAACTTGTTCTTCACATCTTCATATCTTCATCTCTTGTCTTCAAACCTTCATACTTTACCGTCAAACCTCCATACCAAACCTTCATATTTTTAGATTGAGATGACTAAGACTTCGAAATCGGTACCCCAAAATACTGCACCTTCGACTTCATCCTCGGCCACAGGCACTAAGGTAGCACTTCCAGTATTAGCCCCAGGACCCCCCTTACAGAATTCACCCCCAGAGGCTACTCCATATACAATGGCTTCAAGGTCGAAAAAGCCTCCACACAAGGAGACCGAGGTAAAGAGGCGTGGAGGTATGTTTGCTCCATCACTAAGGAGACGCTCCAAGTGGTCTGAGAGGACTACAAATGGGAAGGCAAAGACATAGTTGTTCCAAGTCTCGATGAGGACATCATGACATGCGTGGAAGGATATTTGGGCCTCATTTGTTTTTTTAAAATTAAGACGTTTGAATCTGAATACACGTCTGAATATGAAGATGTATATTAAGATTAAGACATCTGAATCTGAATACACATCTGAATGTTAAGATATGTATTAAGATCTAAATACTAAATAATTAAGATTGTTTGATTTTTAACATATAAATATATAAAATTAACGTTTATTTAAAAATTAATAAACATAAAATTCAAATAAAATACTAATTATTCTAATATTTTATCACTAAAATATATAGCTTTTTAAAATATGATAGGTTCTGGTGGTGATGGCTAACGGTAGTGCTTGTGAATGCCGGCTAAAAGCGTTGATTGGTGGTAGATTTGGTGGATAGTGGTAGTTTAGGGTAGTAACTAGTGGTGATTGGAAGTGTTAGCTATTATGATTAAGGTTAGTGGTGGTGGGTGGTAATAGTTAATAATGGCGGGTGGTGGTGGTAGTTGTGATTGAGGAAGATGGTGGTAGTTTATAATGATGGACAATGCCAGCTATGGTTTTTGATGGTTATGAGGTGGTAAGTTGTGATGGTTGAGGTGGATGAGTGTTGGTTGTCGTTGAGAATGATTGTGGTGGGGATGGTGGGTGGTGGTAGTCGACAATGGTGGCGGCTATGATTGAGGATGATGGTGGTAGTGGTTGAGTATGGTGGTGGTGGGTGGCATAGTGGTAGTTGATAATGGTAGACGGTGACGACAGTTAATAATGAATATGGATGATAGCATATTAATTAAATTAAGTCTCTGTTATAGATCTTAATGATACAAACCTATTCAGATCCATTAAGTGATTGTGAAGTAAAAAAACAAACACACTAAACGATTAAGATATGAATAATTAAGATTCTGACTTTAAAAACAAACGTACTTAATGTATGAGATCTGAATGATTAAGATTTAGACCTCCATTAAGTGAAAACAAATGAGGCCTTAAGAGTTTATATGTATCCTTTCACGTGTGTTCCGGTGGATGCGGTTATCCTCGAGTGCTATAGAGGTACAAAATCTTCCACGGGTAGATTCACATGTCTTTTTGGAGGATAGTGACCCTTACTTTGATAACAACAGTGAGGAGCCTTGGTTCACAATCGACCATCATCTCCGAGTTTATAGCCCCTAAATCTTCCGAAGGGGGTTAATCAAGCTCTCCTGTCAGGCAAAGAGAGCTCCCTTCTTCTGCATATAAGAGGACAGAGACCGAGGTTGGCAGGGAAGGTTTGTTCGGATAATGACCGTGGACTCATTCCTTCCGAGTTCCTTCCATTCCCCAAGAAGTGGAACTCAAAGCCTAAGTATACTTCCTCTTAAATTATCAAAGTACTTTTTTGAATTTAATCCTCTTTCTCATTACTTGTCTCATTTGACATGCAACTGTCGCCCGAGTCCCCAGTGCGGTCCCTCATTTTAAGGATTGGGTCGAGGGCATATTCAAACAACTTAGATATCCCGAGAGTGAGTGGCACAAGCTTTCCAAAGACAAGTGAGAGGCTCATTCTCATGGTGAGTGCCCCTCTTTTTTGGTTGAATCTGCCTTTCGGTCGTTTTTATTTTTTCATTATTATGACTAGTCTTTTCCTTCCATAGGTTTTCCCAAGACCACTACACTTCGGGAAACCACCGAGGCCGTGGCCTCGACCCCGTCTACAAAGCCCTCCGCTTCACCACAGCCTATTGCCGAAGCTTCTGCAAACGAGGAGAAAATGAAGAAGAAGAAAAGGTCTCCTATTTCCTCGGATGCTCCTGCCGAGGCTAAGAAAAGGAAAAGGATCGTGCTCATAGTCAGAAAGAGTATCAAAAAGGCTTCTGGTGCTCGGGTCCTGGATTCCGAGGCTCTTCACTGGCTTAATGACTTCTCTGAGGATGACGACGACATGGAGTTCGTCACTCATGAGCCGATCGAAGCCGATCTGGAGTTGGTGGCCCCAGAGGGGGATGTTTGAAAGGCTGAGTCCACCTTAGCCTTAGTTGGGGTGGGTGGGGGGTGGA
>ML266626.1:17494-54007 GCA_005239495.1 Nicotiana undulata
CTCGAACAAGAATAAGAAGCTATTGCTTCACATGAGGCCCTCTGATTCTGAGAGAAGCTTCTCCTGAAGATGACGCCGTCATCCACATTCAAGAATCACCACCTTGACTGAAGGCCTCTTTAAATGAAGCTCGGGATACCAAGGAGAAATCAACCGACGTATCCTGGGCTATGGATGATGCCCTCAACTCTTTTTTTGAGGGCGTGGACATCGGCATGCTAGAAGATTACTCTGGCTTCGGCCACCTGGAGATCCCAAGAAGGGTTGTGTAACAGGGAGAAGGTGGGATGGTTTGAAGCTCGAGAAATAGTTCCCGGCCCCGAGCGTATACCTTGAGCGAAAGAAGACGTTCAAGCTCATGGTGCCGGCGTATACCAGCAGATGCTGTCCGAGCTAGTCGGAGTGGCTAGCTAGCTTCGTTCCTTGGTAACTGAGAAAGACTAAGTGAAAATAAATAAGGTAGATGGGCCAAGTCTCTTCAACGAGGCTCAGCAGGCTCTGAATCGGGTATATATTCTTACTCTTTTCTCTTAATGAATACGTGTTGCCTTAACTGTCTCCAAACAATTTTCCTTTTATATCAGGCCTCGATGCTTCACCATGAAAGATTTCACCAGTCCAGGATGGAGATGAGTAACCTCGAGTTCAAGCACAAGGAGCAGGTCCAGCAAACACAGGTGTCAAAAGTTATTTGTGAGTAGAACAATGAAGTCCTTAGGGACATGGCTGACCGATTTGCCCTCCAAGACGAACTGGAGAAAGCCCAAAGGAGGCTTCAAAAGCAAAATAGGACCACAACCTTCTGGTTTAAAAGGTAAAAGTGCTTGATATCGATAACGAGAGTTTAAATGCAAATGCTAACATCACAACCTCGTAGGTCCAGGAGAAAATAACCTTGATCGACCATATTTGGTCCGACATGGACGAGGTTAAGGCTTCAACTGAAGAGCTGAGGGGCAAAGTAGACCTCCTAGCATCGGAGCGAGATTCCACCAAAGAGGACCTGGCATCGACCAAAGTGTAGCTCCAAGTGATGAGAGAGAAGGCCGACAAATAGTCTCGGCTGAATGAGGAGCTCTGCGCATGGCTTGCCTTGGTCGTTGCAGAACATGATGCTCTTGGCCAAGAGTACACACCACTAAAATCCAGATTGTAGATGGCTTCGAACGAGACCTTGGAAGCCCAGTACAAGAATGCTGCAGAGATATCCAAATCCCGTATTATAATGAAGGCCGAGTACGTGAAGTGGCTATTTCAGAGAGACTCTCGAGGAGATCCAAGCCCAAGGAATTGACTTAGCATCCGAAATCGAAGAGGCTAAAAGGCTCGAATCCGAGGCTAAGTCAAAGTATCAGCCTGAGGGTTCGGATAATGAGCTGGGCTATGATGAAGACTAGGCAGGAGATGCTCTAGCTTATTCTGCCTCTTTGTTTTTCTTCTGTTAGTTGTACGCTCTATACTTTAGGGTCGTTTTACTGTGCCTTTGTAAATACCTTGTTGAGTATATACATATGAAACTTTCCTTTCGACTACATATCATGTCCTTTAACTTTTTTGCATTTACTTATGTTTAGGACTTAAGATATATAATTCATGTCTCGGATCTAATATATCATCAGTGTATTAGCATAATATTGGACATCGCTTAAATTGTTCAACTTCCAAAGCCCGGATAAGGCCTGGGTCAAGTAATGACTCTGAGTTGCTTTGACTTCGGAGGATCTGATATAAAATAAAACAAAGTATTAATTAAAATATTCAAATGATTAATGCGAACACAGTTAACATTTGCCGAAGGTGGTTCTTTTCATGGCCGTAATTCGAGACCGATTGACTTGACCAGATCATACATAATCTCCTGTGGATTTAAAATGTGTAAGGACCTTACGTTTTATATGATAGAACTCAGGCGTCTCCGAGTCGCTTATACATCATTATCAAAGCTCCAGTGGATTTGTATTTTAAGTTGGCCGTGGCTTTTCATATTTAGGCCTTGCCTCGTAGGCTTGGTGCCCTCGGTGACCCGTAGGCTTATGGGTGTTCAGATGGTTGCACACGACATTGTGGGTTCTTAATACCTTCGGTGTTTCATGCCACCGTTTAATGGTTGCTCGTGGGCCTAGAAAGTTTTGAACCTAGAATTCTTTCTAAGTGACTTAATGATAATATTACTTGTGCAAATGTGAACCAATGAAACATAGAAGGCGAATTTATTTTATTATTTTGAATGTGGTGTAAGTAATTAAAGGTACAAAAACTATCCTCCATGGTGAGAATGAGCTATGCGGACACAGTTCGTTTGACCGTTTGGCCCTTACAATTAATCCTAATATTCAAGCCTTGGCTTTCAATATCGAATATGAGTTCCTTATAAATTTCCAAACTTTGGACTTCGGTTCTTGACTAGGGGGTGGTAGCCCCTTAATATTCAAGACTGATTTTCGAGGGCTCAAATACTATATATTTGATATGGGCAATATCTAGTCTCTAGTCTTAGACCGGTCTTTAAAACTAGGGTAGCACGATTACTGCCGCCTCGTTAAAAACCTCATTGTAAAACCCACTTCGAAAAAAATTGGTCGAAGGAAAAAAAAGTGCAACACGTGCTTTCAGACCTAATTCTTGGACTTGACTTCGATTGAGTACCTGCATGGGTTTGTTCGAAGCGTAGTAAACCTTAAAGAAATTTATGTATTCATACCTTAGAATTAGTATGCTTTAAGTGTACACCATTTTCGGACTCATGCTAGTACGAGCCTTCCCCGATTATACTAGTGACTCTGTACGGTCTATCCCAGCCTGGGTCTAGTTTCCCGTCATTTGTGTTCTTGGTATGCAGTGTGACTTTCCTCAATACTAAGTCCCTGCCTTGGAAGTGTCTAAGGTTTTCCCTTCAGTTGTAGTATCTTCCATTCGATGCTCTTGAACTGCTAATTGGACTAGGGCGGCTTTTCACCTTTCATCTGTTAAGTTTAGACTAGTGGACATCGCCTCGTCATTCGATGTCTCCATAACATATCGAAACCTTAAACTCGGTTCTCCCACTTCTACCGGAATCAAAGCCTCTGTGCCGTAGACTATAGAAAATGATGTTTCACCAGTACTCGACCTTGAAGTTGTTCGATATGCCCATAAGACCTCGAGTAGACTTTCTTTCCACTTTCATTTCTATTCCCAAAACTTGGTTGCTTATACCCTAGTCACTTTTCAATCGTTCCTGGTCGGATAGCTATTGGGTCCGTTGCCACTTCTATCTGAGTTATATGGCTGGTATCGATCTCCTGGTGGTCTCGATTCCTGATCCACTATTCTTTTAGACTTGTCGTTTGCTCTAGTAAGATAAATCGACCCCGAGGGAGTGTCTAATTGGTCGTCATCGACTCTGATCTTTGACTGGTACCTGTTGTGGACATCAACCTAGGTAACTGCTGGGTACTCTACCAAGTTTTAATTCAATTGAGATGCAACCGAACTTCGAGGGTTGAGTCCCTGAGTAAATGACTGGACGGTCCAATCATCTACAACCTGGGGCAGGTCCATCTATCCCATCTAGGATCTCGACAAGAATTCCCTAAGCATCTCGTTCTCCCTTTGCTTGACTTTGGACAAGTCCGATTTCCTCGTTCTCCCTGGGCTTTAACATAGGCATCTGCAAGCATAGCGAATAAATCAATAAAATTTTGAGGTAAGTTATGGTACCATATCATTGCTCCCTTGGATAAGGTTTTCTCGAATTTCTTCAGCAAAACTGAGTCAATGTCGTCATCCTCGAGGTCGGTGCCTTTTATTGCACACGTATAGGAGGTCACATGCTCATTGGGATCTGTGGTGCCGTTGTATTTGGGAATGTCGGGCATTCAAAACCTTTTCGAAATAGACTTTGGTGTCGCGCTCAGGGGGGAAAGGTTTCTGAATGAACTTTTCGGAATCCGGTCCCTTCAATATCGAAGGCACTCCTGGGATCTGATTGACCCTCGAATTGTAAATTTCCACCGTCTTGTTGTTCGTCTCTATATTCTTATCGTCGAATTCCATCCATTTGTCAGTGCTTCGAGCATTTTCATCACTTCGGAAGTTTCCTCGGGTCCGGACCCATCGGTTTCTATGACAATCCGTTATTCTCTCCGAGTATCTTCTCTAACTCGTTCGGGTTCGACCGTGTTCTGCACATGATTTTGATTCTGGAGTTGTGCTATATCAACTTGCTAAGCTTGCAACATCTCAAAAATCAAACGTAAGCTAACTCCATCACCTTCCTTTTTGGGTGCCCCGCGGGACGATGGATGGGGTGGCCCATGAATGTTGTTATCGAGATAAGTCGGTAAGTTGATGTTGGTAGCAACCTGTGAATTGGCATCGACTGGGTCAACGATCGGAACAACATTAAGGTCAACATGGGATACGCCATCTCTTGGCACCACGTTGTTATTTTCACCGTGGTGGCCTGACTTAGCGTCAACACTCAAGTGAGGATATTTAGGATTCTACATATTGAATAATCCTGAAATCATACTTTAAAGAACAAACATAAAATAGAGTGTGGATTATCCTTAGCCCCACGGTGGGCGCCAAACTATTTACCCTTAAAATGAGTAACAATTAAATTTATACACGGTTTAAAGGATGCGCGGTTTAATTTAACACGAATGGTCAAAGAACAGGAAGTAATTGAATTAAAAAAAACAAAACAATCAAACAAAATGTGACAAAGTAATTAAGGCAGGCGTTGGATTTGAATGTTAAAGACCGGTTCTAATCGAGCCCTAGGAATGGAGCTCGGTCGTAATTGAATGGATGAACAACTTGAAGAACACTTGAACAATTGCTAAAAGACAAAGTAAACCCTTTTGCTTTGATATGTGTGCAAACAGTGACCCAAAAAATGAAAAGGTTCCCCTCTTTATATAGTAGAGAAGTTTTAACGCTAATACAAGTCTAAATAAGGTAAAAATTATTTCTTTACTGTTTTTACCAAGAAAACACGATCCGCCGTAATATCGGGTGATATTCGTGCCGTAATATCCGGCTGATGGCAGATATTTCGGCTCCTCATTTGCTCTCTTTAATTGTCTTTCCTTTAACCCTGATTCTTCATTTGGCTTGAGCTTGATTCTTTCCATGTTTGGCCATGCTCCATTCCCGATGTATGATTCATCCACCTTCGGGCTCTGATCTACAGGCACCCTCGATTTTACCCGAGCCAATGACGAATTACGTTGTACCTTCTTTCTTCATCGAGAAATTGGGGGTAACTTTATCCCCGATTTTTTCCTTACACACACTTAAAGTCAAATAGGTTTTAAGTGAAAGAACTGCTCTTAAGATGCACTTAAAGACAAACAGGCATCAAGTGCAACCAATATTTTCATACAATTAAGGTCAAATAGGTTTGATGTGCAAATTATCCTAAATCAAAAACTTGTTCTTTGAATTTCAACAATCAAACACACAATTCGACACTTAAATCTACTCCAAATGAGGTCAAATTTGAAACATAACCTTTAAATATCATAAAAAATAAACCCCACAAATTTCTCAA
Organism: Nicotiana undulata; assembly: GCA_005239495.1. NCBI lineage: Eukaryota > Viridiplantae > Streptophyta > Magnoliopsida > Solanales > Solanaceae > Nicotiana > Nicotiana undulata. Next base: position 23,034 of record ML266626.1, read on the forward strand.
AACAACAACAAATCTAACAAGTCTTTTTTTTGAGAAAACATGATTTTTTTTATATATAATGACTAATCATTGTCGATTATATGGGGATCCAAAATCGTGTCTCGCAGGACACACAAGTTGCCATAGCTTGCTAAAACTTTGCAAGCTTCAAAAGAGAGGAATTTTTTCTCCATAACATGACAAGACGATTGTTTTTCAAAAATACAGCTAATACTCTGAGGGGGCATGACAAAAATCTTCTTTCTGCACTTGTGACTACTTGTGCTCCCATTTATCCAAGCTTTACTACTTCCTTGATTGATGCATATTCTTGACAGTTCATGTGATGTCATGTTCCCCTGCTTGAAGATGTGTCGCAGGATAACCCTCTTCTGCTGCATTAAGTACCTGCATTCATTTACAATTTTATTAAATAAAATACTACCTTCTTGTATGACCTGGATTACCTCCGTGCAGTCTGTTTCTATCTCGAGGGGGAATAGTTTCCATTCATTTGCTAGTCTGAGTCCTTCTCGAAGGGCCTTTAGTTCAGCTGCTACTGATCCATTTGCATATGCCAATTTTGAAAACCCAACAATCCAGTCTCCCTTATCATCAGTGATAATTCCACCAAGGCCGTAGTCTTGGTTATGACTTCTAAAACTGGCATCTATATTTAATTTGAACCAACCATTTGGAGGTATATCCCAAGTGATATTAATATTCATTTTAGGGGGGTTTATAGAGTGCTTTCCGTCTAGATGTTTGAATGCAAGAGCTTGTTGCCAGGCTAGGGAAACGTTCACTAGGTTTGTAGTGTTGTTATGGTTGTTGTTGTTTCTATTAACCCAGATTTGCCAAATAATAAAAGGAAATAGATTGAGCCAGGAAAGGGATGAATTTGTCATAGGATAACTAAGTTCCTTTAGAAGGAGCAGCCAGTGATTATCAATAGAGGAGGACAAATCCAACAAGTCCATTTTGGAATTAAGAAGAAAAAGAAGAAACCCCAAACAGTACCAAATAAAGGAGCGCCACAACATCTCACTGTTGTAAAATACCATAAACCACCTTAAAATCTGCTCACATACACCAGGTAAATTTACTGTTACCTTTGTTTTCACACGTAGTTATCTTTATTTTGGATACTAATTAAACTTTTTCTTAAAAATGCATACAAGTTACTTGAGGGCAATCAAATAAGGCACCCCGTAAAACTTTTACTTACATTTAACCTTTATGGCTTTGAATGAGTCTTTCTTAATTTTTCGTTGTAAGCCTAGTCCAGACGGAAGAAAAGAAAAACGGGAAAGAGTGAGATCCGTGAGAACTCATATTTTTGGTTTTTTTTATATGTATATATATATATATATATATATATATATATACAAGCTTTAGTATACGTGCGATGCACATGTGATTAACGTCAATTAGTAAAATATATGTATATGAAGAACATGTAAATCAAGCTATCAAATGCTCGGTTTTAAAATGTCTACATTAAGTTAATATTTTAAAATAAGTAATTTTATTCAGATTTATTTTAGGGAATTGTCATTTATTTGAACGAATACCAAAAACAAAATTAATTAATGGAAACTAACTTAGAATATATTTTGTCTTCTAATATTTCATTCTTATTGTTTTTAACATTTCCATTTTTAACAGTTTAACTCTTAGTACTATATTATAATCTATTTTATTATAAATTTTGAAAGAATACAAGGATTTGTTTGCAAAATAGTTAAATCAAAGACTTTTTTGGTTAATTAGAATTGTTCTTAACGTTAAAGAGATTTTTTTTTGTGGATTCAAATCTTAATAATGGCGCATCCCAAGTTTTAAATATTTAATTATAATTATAATTTTTATCCAATAAGAATTTTATTGTTGAATATAATAAAAAAATCGTTCAGGGTAAGTGCATCGTGTGTGTATCCTATCTCAATGTTTGAGTTAAGAAATAAAAGTATTCCTGACAATAATCATTAATATTGACATTGTACGTATAACTAACTCAATTAAGAAAAAAACGTCTTATAGAAATCATCAACCATCAGTTAATAATTCAACTTAACTTTATGCCACTTTTTTAATAAATAAAGTTAGCATGTTTTCCTTTCAATTTCAGTAGGACACATAGTCATTGGAAACATAAATAGAGGAGATAACGTTACACATATAGAAAACAACTAATAATCCATGAATTTCAGATGAACACAAAATCAAAGTGCCCTGAAAATAAGAAAAGACATTCATAAAGAATACTGTAAGCTAGTAAAATACATCGGAGAATGACTCATAATTATATTTGAAAGAGTATATTAGTTTCTATATATCATTATTCAAGTGAAATTAATATTTAAATAATTCTAATATTGATTAACTCCATTTGTCGTTATATTTGAAAAAGAATTAGTTTTATAACAATTCTAAAATTATTTTTAAAAGGTACAATGATCAACATATTTCGATGGGAGAACACGTGTTTCTTCTTAACTTGAAGGGCATATCTTTTGTGAAAATCTTACGAAAATTATAGTAATTCCTGTAACATGATGTTGAATCTAAAATGATTGATATATCTGTGTGTTTGGTAATTAAATTATAATATTTATTATATATTTTTATTATGATTCTTCAAAAGGCCATCAATATTTTTTTTTTTTTAGAGATTTGGAATAAAGAGGGTCGTCATATAGTTTTTAGAAGAAACTGGTTCACATATAAAAAATTTGAGCACATATATTTTATATTAATTTGAAGGCATATCCTTTCGGGTAAGCTTACAAAATTTGTAATTTTTTTGTGACATAATATTAAATCTAACATAATCAAAATCGTTATATTTTTTTTATAATTCTTAAATTAGTCATCAAATTAACACTAATTAAAAAAATTATATCTTTCTTTTAGAGCTATTGGAATTAACGGCTAGGTCATATAGTTTCTAGGAAAAAAATTAATAATTAAATAATAATGTAAGGTCTAAAACTGACTAATACTGAATGTGTATTTTACGACAAATAAATTATTACGTATACAAATAACTATATATGGCCATTTATTGAAATAGATGAAAAATAAAAATAATAATAAATGTCAACTTGTTTTGAATACTTATTATTTCATTCTTATTTCTTCTATTTTGAATTTTAACCAAGTTTATTTTTAATACTATATTATAATTGGTTCGACTTTATTTTCTAACTTCTTTCATCATCGATGGTCCTTTTTATTGAAACATATCTATTTAAGCCAAGATTTTTGTCAACTTGAAGATAGTTTTATTTGTATGATAAATTTGAAAAATAATGAAATTAATTTTTTTTGCTTATTAGCTTTCCAGATACTTAATTATTTATTTTCAGCAATAAGAGATATAAATTATATTTTATTGATTTAAATTCTTAATATTAGCTCATACCAAATTTTAAATATTAGATTATAATTATGTTTATTTAAAAAAAGAAAATTAAGAAGAGAACTATATATAAAAGTAATGTTCTACATTGAATAAACATTTTACAGATGATTTCTGATTTGAGACACGTCTATTTGGATCTAAATACCAAGTGACTTGTCTATTTGGTTAGTATTTCTAATACTTTTCTTTTTTTGCCATTTATATATAGTTTAAATTAAAAATTTATATAAAATAAAATGTTAATATTTTTAAAGTTCTAAATATTAACTTTTACGTAATCCAAATAAGGAAGAATGTAATATATAAAATTTAGTTGATTTTGTAGTCCTAAATATTAGAAAAATTATTAAATGAGTATTCCAACATATCAGAAAAATAATTAAATGAGTATTTCTACATATTAGGAAAATAACTAAATTACTATTTTATCCAATGTAAACTCTATTTTTAAATGGTAAAAAAGGCGAACGACATTTCGATAAGGTCCTTCGTAATATATATATATATATATATATACACACACACAAAATATTTTGTTTTCGATTAATATGAGGTTAGAGGCGGATTTAGGGGGCGAAAGGGTGTTCATCCGAATCCTTTTTCGACGGAAAATTACATCGTGTATATATGATTAAAATTGATTTTTATCGATATATTTTAAATATTGTAACTCCTTGTCACAAGCCTAAATCTTAACTTAGTGGTAAAGGAGGTTCAAACCTTTTTTAAGGACCCAGGCTCGCTCCGTATTTCCCACACACTACCATTATTTTTCTTTCTACAGCTTGAACAGTACATTACGCACAAAGTGAGGCAAATAGGACTCCTATGGTTTGCCTTCAATTATGAACTTCTTTGTATTATTTAATTATTAAAATAGCTATATTTGCAATTATCTTTTGCTCATTTATTGTTTATTATTTAATAATACATGAATTTTTATTTGCATTTTCTTCCTTAGAATGCCCTTTTTACCAACATTCTTTTTGGTAAAAATGATTACCTCTCTACCTGCATTAGGTAGGGGTAAGGTATGCATACAGACTACCCATCCCAGACCTCACATGTTGTGATCAAACTGGATTGTTGTTATTGTTGTTGTTGTTGTTGTTGTTGTTGTTGTATATGGTTAACATGAGTTTCGGCGATAGTTTAATTCCCATTTAGATTTAATTTTTTTTGATGAACCCGTTTGACATTACATTTAGATTCAACAAATTTCAATGAACCTATTCGATGAATTTTTTACTATTCACTTCATTAAATATTGAACCCCCTTGCTCGGAATCCTGCATTCGCCACTACATGAGATCTTTCTCTTTTTTTCCTTATACGTGTTTTCATGTTTGCAGCGAGAAATAAATCTTAATTCTACCTTGATCTTTCTTCTTCTTGCAAAATTCAAATTGATATTTTTAAAAACTTTTGGGCGTGCGTCTCTCCGGTGAGGCCCAAAGCATGCTTGGACATATCCATAACTGACTGGAGTGTGCGTCTTACGAAACTGCGTCCCCAACATCCGTCCAAGGTCTATTTTTCATGAAAAGATGATAATGTATGGCCGCTCTCAAAATAATCGCCGAAAAAATATATTTTTTGTATATATATACATTTCTGTATGTTATATATAAAAATTTAAAAATTTATATGCTTTTACGACTATTGAATGTAAATAGTTTCTGACGCGGACTAAAAGTGATATTTGCCATGTTCCATCGCCTCGCTTTAGTATGTGCCTCGAAACGCGGCCCACTAACACCTTTAAAAACAATACTTAATCATTAATAGTAAAATAAATTCATCACACTACTCTCCATCTCACTTTTAGTATATATTTATTTTTGAAAAAATTCACTCAAACAAACGCTATAAATATTATTATGAATAGAATAATGGCTTTCGTCCTACCAAACACACTCGGATCATCTTGACCGACAATGATGAGTTTGTCTTTCGATGAGGTGGGCGGCGTAATTTTTCTTAGACTAAAAAAGGTACAACTAAAATACTATGCATGTTATGAAATTGTTATATTGTGGATGTTCATTTATTACTCCGCTATAGATAATCTTCCTGAAGAAGATTATCCATTTAGTACTCTGTTGAAGTTTATCTACAAGCAGCTGATGCAGGCAGGTTGCAAGCAGCTGATGCAGACAACTTACAAGTAGCTGAAGAAAAGCCTTGCAACAGCTTCCTGAAAAGCCTTGCAGTTGCTTCCTGAAAAGCCTCGCAACTGCTTCCTTTCTTCTATAAATAGAGGAGATTTCAGTTCATTATGTACATCAGTTTGAAAGTTCAACAATATATCAGTTTCTCTCTATACTTGTCTTTAGTTTATTTGCTTTACCGTTGTTATTTTATAACACGTTATCAGCACGAGACTCTGCCATCTCGAGCAAATACTTTGAAAGTATCAAAGGTACGAACCTTTTTTTTCTAAATAATGTCAAATCTTTCTAAACTTGAATTTGTAGCCCTGGATATATCGGGCAAAAGCTACATGTCTTGGGTGCTTGATGCTGAAATTCATCTTGATGCGACGGGTCTGGCAGACACCATCAAAGATAAAAATCAGGCATCAAACCAAGACCGTGCCAAAGCTATGATATTCCTACGCCATCACCTTGATGAGGGCCTGAAAATGGAATATCTTACTGTTAAAGATCCAGTCATATTGTGGAATAATTTGAAAGATAGATATGACCACCTGAAGATGATCATTCTTCCACAGGCACGTTATGACTGGTCTCATTTAAGGATACAAGATTTTAAATCTATCAGTGAATATAATTCTGCTATGTTTAGGATTATTTCCCAATTGAAATTATGTGGTGATAATATTACTGATCATGATATGTTGGAGAAAACTTTCACCACTTTTCATGCCTCGAATATGCTCCTGCAGCAGCAATATCGAGAGATGGGTTTCAAAAAGTATTCTGAACTTATCTCACATCTTCTTGTAGCCGAGCAACATAATGGGCTATTAATGAAAAACCATGAAAGCCGACCAACTGGTTCTTGTCCATTCCCTGAAGTGAATGAGACGAACTTCCACCAAGCTAAGCGTGGAAGAGGTCGTGGCCCCAGTCGTGGTCATGGCCGTGGTCGGGGAAGAAACTCTAATCATGGTAATAATAATGCACCAAAGAACCCTCCTAACCACCAGCAGTGGAAAAGGAAGGAACGAAAGCATGAAGCGGTGCAAACAACAAATGCAGAAAGTGCATGGTATAGATGTGGAGGAAAATGGCACTGGTCACGTACCTGTCGTACGCCAAAGCACCTGGTTGAGCTTTATCAATCCTCCCTAAAGAAGATAGAGAAAAATGCTGGAGCAAATTTTATTTCTGAAGATAATTTCGACTTCATGCATTTGGATGTAGCTGATTACTTTGCACTCCCAGAAGGAGAAACAAGTCATGTAATAGCTGATGAATCTGTAGAAATGTAAATATTTTAATTTTTTTCGTGTGTAGTAGATAGTATAGTTATGTAATAAAAGTTATGCTTTGATAATAATATTTGTTATAATATATTTTGTTTATGTCATTTTGAAGAATATGGATAATCCTCAAATTATGTTTGGATCAAAGACAAATCATGAAGATATTTGTGTAATTGATAGTGGAACAACTCATGCCATATTCAAAGATCAGAAATAGTTTTCTTATTTGCATAGGAAAAAAGCAAATGTTTCTACAGTTTCTGGTAATATAAGTTTGATTGAAGGTTCCGGAAGAGCTATTGTATTTCTGTCTAAGGGAACAAAACTGATTATAAATAATGCATTGTTCTCCTCCAAGTCCCGAAGAAACTTGTTGAGTTTTATAGATATCCGACGAAATGGGTATCATGTTGAGACAATAGATGAAATGAACGTGGAATATAATTGTATTACAAAGAATATTTCTGGCCAGAAATGCATTGTAGAAAAGTTACCAACTTTATCCTCTGGCTTATACTATTCAAAGATCAGTACAGTTGAAGCACACTCTATCGTAAACCAGAAGTTTACTGATTCAAATACTTTTGTGCTTTGGCATGGCCGGTTGGGCCATCCTGGATCAATAATGATGAGACGAATTATTGAAAATTCAAGTGGGCATCCACTAAAGAACCTGAAGATTCTTACAAATGATGAATTTTCTTGTGATGCTTGTTATCAAGGCAAAATGATCACTAGACCATCACCAATGAAGGTTGGCATGGAATCCCCTGCCTTTTTAGAGCGTATACATGGGGATATATGTGGACCTATTCACCCACCAAGTGGGTTGTTTAGATATTTTATGGTCCTAATAGACGCATCTTCAAGATGGTCTCATGTGTGCCTACTATCATCTTGCAACCTGGCGTTTGCAAAGCTATTAGCCCAAATAATCCGATTAAGGGCACAATTCCCAGATTATCCTATAAAGGCTATTCGCCTTGATAATGCTGGAGAATTCTCATCTCAAGCTTTTGATGATTATTGTCTATCAATTGGGATAAAAATTGAACATCCTGTAGCTTATGTTCATAGTCAAAATGGCCTTGCAGAGTCATTTATTAAACGCCTGCAATTGATAGCAAGACCACTACTTATGAAAACAAAATTGCCCACTACAGTTTGGGGCCATGCTATCTTGCATGCAGCATCACTTGTTCGTCTCAGACCGACACATTATAATAAATATTCTCCGTCACAATTAGTTTTTGGTCATGAACCAAATATTGCCCATCTACGAATTTTTGGATGCGCTTTATATGTGCCAGTAGCACCACCACATCGTAGTAAGATGGGACCACAAAGAAGGTTAGGAATATATATTGGGTTTGAATCACCCTCTATTATTCGCTATCTTGAACCATTGACGGGAGATTTATTTACTGCTCGATTTGCAGATTGTCGATTTGATGAAACAAATTTCCCACAATTAGGGGGAGAGAAAAAGGAAATCAAAAGAGAAATTGTGTGGAAAGTTTCATCATTATCTCATTTTGATCCACGTACCCCTATATGTAATCAGGAGGTCCAGAAGATCATCCATTTACAGAATATAGCAAATCAAATGCCAGACGCATTTACTGATTTGAAAAGGATAACTAAGTCACATATCCCTGCAGAGAATGTGCCTATCCGAATTAATGTCCCAACAGGACCATCTACTAGCATGAGAACTAGTAAACCCAAAGCACGCCTGAAGCGTGGTAGGCTTTTGGGTTCTAAGGATCGAAATCGTAGAAAAAGAAAATCGACAAATGATCAAAATAATACTATGAAGGGATCTCCTGAAGAGACCCAACATCTGATTAGTTCTGAGATTTCTGAAGAAATCAATGAACCCGAGACTCAAGTAAGTGAGGAACTTTTAATAAGTTCTACTGGTGATGGAATTAATTTAAATCGATCTGAAATAGTGGTGAATAATATTTTTGCATATAATGTTGCACTAAACATTATGCAAGATAGTGAAGATCTTGAACCCCGATCTGTCGAAGAATGTCGACAAAGATCTGATTGGCCAAAATGGCAAGAGGCAATTCAATCGGAATTGAAGTCACTTGCTAAAAGAGAGGTCTTTGGACCAGTAGTCCAAACACCTGCTGGTATAAAGCCAGTTGGTCATAAATGGGTTTTTGTGCGAAAAAGGAATGATAAAGATGAAGTTGAAAGATACAAGGCTCGCCTTGTCGCACAAGGATTCTCACAACGACCTGGAGTCGATTATGAAGAAACATATTCACCCGTTATGGATGCCATAACATTTCGATATCTCATCAGTTTAGCCTTACGTGAAAGGCTTGAAATGCATCTAATGGATGTGGTTACAACTTATCTGTACGGGTCACTTGATAATGAAATTTACATGAAATCCCCTGAAGGATTTAAAATGCCATAAGCAAATCCAAAATCTGGGGAAATGTATTCAATCAAATTACAAAGATATTTGTACGGTTTAAAGCAATATGGGCGCATGTGGTATAATCGCCTCAGTGAATATTTGCTGAAAGAGGGTTACATAAATGATGTTATTTGTCCATGTATTTTTATAAAGAAAATGGCATCAGAATTTGTTATACTTGCTGTTTATGTTGATGACATAAATCTTGTTGGAACTCCAGAAGAGCTCCAAAAGGCAATTGAATATCTTAAGAAAGAATTTGAGATGAAAGATCTTGGAAAGACAAAACTTTGTCTTGGTTTGCAAATTGAACATTTAGCAGACGGGATCTTTATCCATCAATCTGCCTATACAGAAAGGGTCTTAAAACGCTTTTACATGGACAAAGCGCACCCATTGAGTACACCAATGGTTGTTCGATCACTTGAAGTGAATAAGGATTTGTTCCGACCTCCAGAAGAGAACGAGGAACTCCTTGGTCCCGAAGTACCCTATCTCAGTGCAATTGGTGCACTAATGTATCTTGCTAATTCTACAATACCCGACATCCATTTTCTGTCAATTTACTAGCAAGATATAGTTCTTCTCCTACACGAAGACATTGGAACGAGATTAAGCATATATTGCGATATTTAAAGGGAACTCTTGATATGGGTTTATTTTATGCTAACAAAGATAGTGCAGATCTTGTTGGTTATGCTGATNCTTACATGTGGAGGAACTGCCATATCATGGCGCTCCACAAAGCAATCTATTGTTTCTACTTCTTCAAATCATGCTGAGATAATAGCTATTCATGAAGCAAGTAGGGAATGCGTATGGTTGAGATCAATAATTCATTTTATTCGAGAAAAATGTGGTCTGGAATGTGAGAAAAGACCCACAATTTTATACGAAGACAATGCTGCATGCATAGCCCAATTGAAGGGAGGATTCATAAAAGGAGATAGAACGAAGCACATTTCACCAAAATTATTCTACACGCATGATCTTCAGAAAAATGGTGAAATTGATGTGTAACAAATCCGTTCAAGTGACAATCCGACAGATTTATTCACTAAATCTTTGCCAACTTCAACTTTTGAGAAGATGGTATACAAGATTGGAATGCGGAGACTCAAATATTTGAAACAAGGTTTTCATCAGGGGGAGTAAAATACGCGATGCACTCTTTTTTCCTTATTAAGGTTTTTCCCACAGGGTTTTCCTTATAAGGTTTTTAATGAGGCACCTAGCAATGCGTATTACTAAATATGTGTACTCTTTTTACTTCACTAGGATTTTCCCCATTGGGTTTTTCCTAGTAAGATTTTAACGAGGCACATTATCTTTAATGAACATCCAAGGGGGAGTGTTATGAAATTGTTATATTGTGGATGTCCATTTATTACTCCGCTATAGATAATCTTCCTGAAGAAGATTATCCATTTAGTACTCTGTTGAAGTTTATCTACAAGCAACTGATGTAGGCAGGTTGCAAGCAGCTCATGCAGACAACTTACAAGTAGCTGAAGAAAAGCCTTGCAGCTGCTTCCGAAAAGCCTCGCAGCTGCTTCCTTTCTTCTATAAATAGAGGAGATTTCAGTTCATTATGTACATCAATTTGAAAGTTCAATAATATATCAGTTTCTCTCTATACTTGTCTTTAGTTTATTTGCTTTACAGTTGTTATTTTATAACAATGCATACAATTTTAACTAGATTGGTTTGGAAGATTAAGTATTCCCTCCGTTTCACTATATATTAAGTGATTTGATTCGGTATATGAGTTAAATTTTTTTTTCCTTAAAACTTGTGGTCTTAAATGCTTAAAAGTAAAAGTTTTTGTGAGCTTCCAACTTGTTAGTTTATAAAAACTTCTCGTTAAGGATAAAATAAAAATATTAAAGTTAAATTATCTTCAACTATATAAATGTATCTTTTTTTTGTGAAACAGACTAATGAGAAAAATCTGTCATATAAATTGAAGCGGATGAAATAATGATAATCTATTTATGGATGTTCAAATATGTGATGACCCGATAGGTCAATTTCAGTTTTAGCCTTCATTTGTGTTTCGAGACCTCGAATAGCTCCTTTTAGCCTTCTTCAATTTGCGTGCACAGTTTGTGTCTATTTTCGAAAAACTTTTATATGCAAAATTGATAAAAAAGGTTAAATTTAGCGCTAAAACTACGGTCAACATTTTGTGAAAACGGATTCGGATTAGTGTTTTGACGTCCTAGTAGGTCCGTATCGTGATTTGTGACTTGAGCGTATGTCACGAATCGAATTCGGAAGTCCCTAACTTGATCTAACGTAATTTGTTGAAACCTAGTAATTTAAAGGTTAAAAGAATTTCTATTTTTTACCGTAGGTTGACTTTGTTTCTACCAGGGTCGGATTTCGGTTATGGAACTTGGTATATATTCATTTTAGTATTTATAACTTATCTGCAAAATTTGGTGCAAAACAGAGTTGTTTGACGTGATTCGAACGCCCGATTATAAAGTTGCATGTTCTTGAGTTTCTTTGAAAATATCATTCATATTGATGTATGATTTATAGTTCTAGGTGTTATTTTGGTGTTTTGATATCTCCTGTGAGTTCGTATGATGTTATTACACATGTGTGCATGTTTGGTTTGGAGCCCGAGAGGGTTGGGTGAGTTTCAGACACGTGGCGGGGTGTTTGAAAGAGTTAGGATTCTGCTGGTATTGTGCACATGCCTCAGACCTTGCAATTGAGAGGTTAGGATCGCATTTGCGATAGTAGGTGAGCTTTTTCACACTCGCATTTGCGAACAGATTCTTCACATTTGCGATGGGGTGCTGGGGGAAGTTGGATCGCATTTGCGATCAAATGGTCACATTTATGAAAGGTCCCAGGTTCGCAATTGCGAACAGAGCGTCGCAACTGCGATGCCAGCATAGGTGTGGGGAGTTCGATTTTGCGAGGACTCCTTTGCATTTGCGAGATACGCATTTGCGACATCTGCGCTTGGAAAAAAATAAGAGAAAACGGGATTTAGCTCATTTTTCACAAACTACAAAAAAAAGGCAGCCTGATACACTAAGCTCCCGCTATGCGCGAGGTTCTGAAAAGGGCTGGACCACAAGATACTATTGTGTACGCATCCTTACCCTGCATTTCTACAAGAAGCTGTTTCCACGACTTGAACCCGTGACCTCTAGGTCACATGACAACAACTTTACCAGTTACGCTAAGGCCCCCCTTCATTTTTCACAAACTCTCAACCCTAATAACCTTAGAGGTAATTTCTCCAAGGGATTTTCTTCCTAAGTTCATTGGTAAGTGACTTTAATCTATTTCTTTCCAATTACCATTACATTTCATAAGATTTCAACATCAAATCTAGGATTTTCACGGTAAGAATTAAGGATTTGATTAGAATTAGGATTTTTTTGTAAATTTGGGATTTAGACCTCGAATTGAGGTCGGATTTAGAAACTAATTACTTAACCAGGCTCGGGGGTGAATGGGTTGTTGGGTTGTTTTTTCGAATGTCGGGTTTTGACCAAGTAAGCCCGAGGTTGACTTTTGTTGACGTTTTGGAAAAAGTGTAAATATTTTAACTTTGTGTATTGTAATAGATTTCCCTAGCATTGTTTTTTGATATTAAGTCGATTTTGGTTAGATTTGGTTGGGTCAGAGGCCAATTTTAGATCTGGAGCGAGGTAAGCGTTTGGTTTAACCTTGATTTGAGGGAATTAAGAACCCTTGATCTATTTGCTATGTGAATTACATGTGCAGCGGCGTATATGCGAGGTGACGAGTGTATATACACCGTCAAAAATATTTGTTTTCATTCTTTCCCGTATTTCATTAATTATATCATCCCATATCTTAACAGTTACATGTCTTAGTTGACTTCTATGCCAGTAACTTGTTACTTGTCATCTATTTACTCTTGTAATGAAATGCCCATTTCTTCCATGATTAATTGCTACCTGCCTTACTTGTCTTACTTGTACACTTTAATTGTCATATATTTGGTGTGTCTTTTTTGCTTAGTATTAATTGTATCATTCCTTGATTTGGTACGAGGTTCCTTTATGGATTTGCTTTTATATTCTTTAATTGTAGAGAATTTTGTGATTTGAGTTGTTGAATTGATTACATTTATTGATTTTGTTTATGGATCGGGTTGCACGTTGTAACGGATGTAATAAGTGAGGATTGATATTGATATGGTGGGATCGCGTTCCATGCCGCAACAGATTTCATATGGGATTTTGATATGGTGAAATAAGGGAGGATTATGATATTGATTCTGATTATATGGAGGGATTGGGTTGCGGGTCGCAACAGATTGTACATGTTATTCTTGATATTGATATGGTGAAATAAGGGAGGATTGTGTTTGTACGGTGGGATCGGATTGCGCACTACAACGAATTATCTGTTTTGTATTCATTGTTGCATTGTGTTAGGACATGTGTTTTTGGTTTTACTAATCTTGAAGATTGAGTTTATTTTCATAAGTTAACTGCCTTACTTTTCCTGTGTACCTTTCCTGTTATTATTGTTATGCGTATAAGTTATTGTAAGTGACCCGCCTCGTCACTACTTCATCGAGGTTAGGCTCGACACTTACAGAGTACATGGGGTCGGTTGTACTCATACTACACTCTGAACTTCTTGTGCAAATTTTGGAGTCGGTCCTAGCGGCGGTCAGTAGATATCTCAGATTGATTGCCTGATGGAGACTTGAGGTACAAGTGCACGACGTTCGCATCCTTGAAGCCCGCTTCTACCTGATTCTAGTTGTTTATTTCATTTTAGACAACCATGTTTTCATTCAGACCATTATTTGTATTACTGTAGTCGCTCATGTATTTGTGACACCAGTTCAGTGATTGTATCTAGATATCGCTGTTGTTGTGATTTTCTCACTCTATTTGCATTTATTCAGTTCTTGGTTGTTATTTCATTTGCATTGTTAAAAAAAGGATAGAAGTTATTCTATCGTTGGCTTGCCTAACAAGTGAAATGTTAGGTACCATTAGGGTCCCGAGGGTAGGAATTATGGGTCGTGACAAGTTGGTATCAGAACACTAGGTTTCCTCGGTTTCACGAGTCACGAGCAAGCTTAGTAGAGTCTGGAAGATCGGTACAAAGTTGTCTGTACTTATCTTCCAGAGGCTATGGAGTTTATGAAAATTTTCACTTCTTTCCTTCTCTATCGTGCGGTTTTATTCTATCATTGATGATTGAACCATTCTATTCTTGTTCTCCTCTCAGATGGAGAGAACACACACATCATCCACAGCCAGACAGGAGCCGGATCCCCCTGTGACAGCTACTACCAGGGGTAGAGGTCGAGGCCGAGGTTGAGCCCGAGGACGAGGCAGAGACGGAGCTCATGCTAGAGCTTGAGCAGCAACACCCATAGTGTAGCCTCATGGAGATCTTGCGGAGGAGGCTCCAGCTTAGAGTGTATCCATCAGGCCAACTCAGATCTCGGAGGGGTTTATAACCACTCCAGTGCTTTGGGACGCCCTAGTACGTTTGGTGGGCCTTATGGAGAGTGTGGCCTAGATTGGTACATTCCCGGTGGCACCAGTCGTCTCTCGGGCTGGGGGAGGAGCACAAACTTCCGCTACTCACACCCCAGAGCAGGTGACTCACCAGTTTCAGACTCCAACAACCCCTCCAGTTGGGGTGGTTCAGCCGGTTGTTGCTACACAGGCCGATGATAGGCCCGCTATGGCTTATGAGGCCTTGTTGAGGTTGCATAAGTTTACCAAGCTCTTTGATGTTCATTTCAATAGTGCACCTTCTGAGGACCCGCATGATTATGTAGACCTCTGCCATGAGGTACTGTAGAACATGGGTACAGTTGAGACCAATGGGGTTAATTTTGCAGTGTTTCAGATGACTGATTCCGCCAAGAGATGGTTGAGAGATTATATGTTGACTAGACGAGCTAGTTTGCTTGCACTTACTTGGGATCAACTTTCACATCTATTTCTAGAGAAGTTCATCCCTGTCACTTTTAGGGACGATTACCGCAGGCAGTTCGAGCGTCTTCAATAGGGTAGTATGACTGTTACCCAGTATGAGACTCGATTTGTAAACCTAGCTCGCCATGCCAATATCCTGCTTCCTACTAAGAGAGAGAGAGTGAGTAGATTCATTGATGGGCTCACTTTCACTACCAGGCTACTGATGGCCAATAAGACTGGAGATGATATTACTTTTCATAGGGCCATAGATATTGCTAGACAGATCAATATGGTCTGTGCTCAGGAGAGGGGGCCGGTGTCTGATAAGAGGCCCTGTCATTCCGGTAGTTTTAGTGGTGCCTCATCTAGAGGAAGGGGTACTTTTGGTAGAGTCCATCATCCCATTCCATTTCAGTCAGTGCTTCAGGCATCTCACGGTGCTTCAAGGAGTCGTGGTCCTTATGTTCATCATTCTGGGCAGCCAGCCTACAGTGCACCATTAAATCCTATCAGTACGCCTCTGATTCAGAGCTATCACCATGATTATGCAGCCCGTTCGAGTTAGATTCAACTTCAGCAACGACAGTAGCAGGATGGGTATTTTGAGTGTGGGGGTACTGGTCCCATCAGGAGGTTTTGTCCGAGATTGTTGGGCGGCATAACACAATAGAGTTTTTGTGCCATTTTCCTAGCACCGGTTTCTCCATCGCTTGCTCATCCAGCTAGGGGCAGGGGTCAGGCAGCCAAAGGCGGAGGTCAGGCCGTTAGAGGTGGAGGTAAGGTCATTAGAGGTGGAGCCCAGCCATATAGAGGCCATCCTAGAGACGTAGTTCAGAGTGGTGGGTACCAACCCTGATGTTATGCTTTCCCAGCTAGGCCTGAGGCTGAGTAATCTGATGCCGTTATCACATGTATTGTTTCAGTTTTCTATAAATATGTTTCAATTCTATTTGATCTGGGCTCTACTTATTCATAGGTGTTATCCTATTTTGCTTTATATCTGGTTGTGCCTTGTGATTCTTTGAGTGATCCTGTGTATGTGTCACCGCCTGTGGGATATTCTATATTCGTAGAACGTGTCTGTCGCTCGTGTGTGATTACTATTGGGAGTCTTGAGACTAGCGTAGATATTCTACTTCTTGATATGGTAGATTTTGATGTTATCTTGGGTATGGATTGGTTGTCACCTTATCATGCTATATGAAACTATCACGCCAAGACCGTGGCCTTAGCCATGCCAGGGTTGCCTCGATTAGAGTGGAGAAGGACTCTTGACAATTCTGCCAGCATGGTTATCTCTTATGTGAAGGCTCAACGTATGGTCGATAAAAGGTGTCTAGCTTACTTGGCCTATGTTCGTGATTCGAGTACGGAGGTTTACAGTACCTATTTTTGCGTGAGTTTCCAGAGGTGTTTCCTGCAGATCTGTCGGGTATGCCACCCGACAGAGATATTGACTTTTGTATTGTTTTGGCTTTGGGCACCCAACCCATTACTATTCTACCATACCATTTGGCCCCGATGAAGTTGAAGGAGCAGTTGGAATATTTTCTTGATAAGGGATTCAATATACCTAGTGTCTCGGCCTAGAGTGCGCCCGTATTGTTCGTGAAGAAGAAAGATGGGTCGATGAGGATATGTATCGACTATTGGCAGTTGAACAAAGTCACTATCAAGAATAAGTATTCGTTGTCGAGGATTGATGACTTATTTTATTAGCTTCAGGGTGCCAAGGTGTTTTCGAAGATTGATTTGAGGTCTAGCTACAATCAGTTGAAGATTAGGGCATCAGATGTCCCTAAGACGGCTTTTTGAACTCTGTATGGGCATTATGAGTTCCTAGTGATGTCATTTGGGTTGACAAATGCCCCAGCAACATTTATGGATTTGATGAACCGGGTGTTCAATCCCTATTTGGATTCTTTTGTGATTGTATTCATCGATGATATCTTGATCTACTCCCATAGTCAAGAGGAGCATGAGCAACATCTTCGGATTGTACTTCAGACTCTGAGGGATAGTCAATTATATGCCAAGTTTTCAAAGTGTGAGTTTTGGTTAGACGTAGTCACTTTTTTAGGGTCATGTTGTATCGACCGAGGGCATAAAAGTGGATTCTAAGAAGATTGAGGCAGTTCAGAATTGGCCTAGACCTACTTTAGCTACAAAGATCTGGAGTTTCTTGAGTTTGGGGGTTTATTATCGCTAGTTCGTGGAGGGGTTTGCATCCATAGCAGTCTTATTGACCAGATTGACCTAGAAGGGTGCCCTATTCAGATGGTCGGATGAGTGTGAGTTGAGCTTTCATAAGCTCAAGACTGCTTTGACTACAACGCCAGTTTTGTGATGCATCTCGTATTGAGCTCAGTGCAGTATTGATGCAGGATGGCAAGGTGATTGCATACCGTCGCGGGAGTTAAAGGTTCATGAGAAGAATTACCATGTTCATGACTTAGAATGGGAAGTCATTGTTCATATGTTGACTATTTGGAGGCACTATCTTTACGGGTTATCGTGAGAGGTGTTCAAGGATCATCGGAGTCTACAATATGTGTTCAAGAAGAAGGATCTTAACTTGAGGAATATGAGGTAGTTGAAGCTGTTTAAAGACTATGATATCACCATTTTGTATCATCCCGGGAAGGCCAATGTTGTGGCCGATGCCTTAAGTAGAAAGGCTTTGAGCATGGGTAGCCTTGCATATATTCCAGTTGGTGAGAGGCCGCTTGCAGTAGATGTTCAGGCATTGGCCAATTAGTTAGAGAGGTTAGATGTTTCGGAGCCCAATCGTGTCTTAGCTTGCCAGTCTCTCGGTCTTCCTTGTTTGAGCACATAAAAGAACGTCAGTATGATGACCCCGCATTTGCTTGTCCTTAAGAACACGGTGTGGGATGGTGGTTCCAAGAAGGTTACTTTTGGATATGATGGTGTTTTGCGGATGCAGGGTCATATTTGTGTGCCCAATGTGGATGGGCTACGTGACTTGATTCTTGAGGAGGCCCATCGTTCCCAGTATTATATTCATCCGAGTGCCGCCAAGATGTATCAGGACTTGTGGCAGCATTTTTGGTGGAGGAGGATGAAGAGGAATATAGTTTCATATGTAGCTCAGTGTCTAAATTGTCAGCAAGTAAAGTACGAGCATCAAAGGCCTGGTAGTTTGCTTCAGAGGCTAGAGATTCCTGAGTAGAAGTGGGAGCGTATCACTATGGATTTTATTGTTTGACTCCCACGGACTTAGAAGAAGTTCGACGCGGTATGGGTCATTATGGACATGTTGACCAAGTTGGCACCTTTCATTCCAGTGACATTTACCTATTCTTCAGAGCGGTTAGCTGAGATCAACATCAGTGAGATTTTATGTCTTCATGGTGTGCCCGTCTCTATCATTTCTGATTGAGGTACACAATTCACCTCTCACTTATAGAGGGCCGTACAACATGAGTTAGGCACGCGGGTTGAGTTGAGTACAACATTTCATACCCTGACAGACGGGAAGTCGGAGCGTACTATTCATATATTAGAGGATATGATTCGCGCTTGCATTATGGATTTCGAGGGTTCTTGGGATCATTTCTTGCCGCCTGCGGAGTTTGCTTACAAAAACATCTACCAGTCGAGCATTTAGATGGCTCCCTATGAGTATACAGAAGGCGGTGTTGTTCGCCAGTTGGATTGTTTGAGTCCGAAGAGGCTCGGTTGTTGGGTATCGATTTGGTTCAGGATGCCTCGAATAAGGTCAAGATTATTCAGGATCGACTTCAAACCGCTCAGTCTAGGCAGAAGAGTTATGCCGACCATAGAGTTCGTGATATGACATTCATGGTTGGAGAGAGGGTATTGCTTCGAGTTTCACCCATGAAGGGTGTGATGAGGTTCGAAAAGAAGGGCAAGTTGAGACCTAAGTATATCAGACCCTTGAGATTCTTGAGAAAGTGGGTGAGGTGGCCTATAGACTGGCATTGCCACCTAGTTTGTCAGCAGTCCATCCGGTGTTCCATGTATGCATGCTCCAGAAGTATCACGGTGATCCTTCCCATGTGTCAGATTTCAGCTCCGTCCAATTGGACAAGGATTTGACTTATGAGGAGGAGCCCGTGGCTATTCTAGCTTGGCAGGTCCGGTAGTTGAGGTTTAAGAGTTATCATTCAATTTGAGTGCAGTGGAGAGGTCAAGAGATCGAGGCAGCCACGTGGGAGTCCAAGCCGGACATGCGGTCTAGATAGCCACACTGTTTCACCGGTTCAGATACCTTTTATGTTCGGTCGAGGACGAACGTTTGTTTTAGAGGTGGAGAATGTGATAACCCGATAGGTCAATTTGAGTTTTAACCTTCATTTTTGTGCTCCAAGACTGCGAATAGATCCTTTTAGCTTTCCTCAATTTGCATGCGTAGTCCGTGTCTTTTTTCGTAAAGTTTGATATGAAAAATTGATAAAAATGTGAAATTTAGCCTTAAAACTCATTTGAGTTGACTACGGTCAATGTTTTGTGAAAATGGACCCGGATCAGTTTCAAGGTCCCAGTGGGTTCGTATCGTAATTTGGGACTTGGGTGTATGCCCATAATTGAATTCGAAAGTCCCTAGCATGATCTAACGTAATTTTTTGAAAACTATAATTTAAAGGTTAAATGAATTTCTAAGTTTGACCGTACGTTGACTTTGTTTCTACCCGGGTCGGTTTTCGGTTCCGAAACTTGGTATAAGTTCATTTCAGCATTTATAACTTATCTGTAAATTTTTGGGCAAAACAGAGTTGGTTTGACGTGATTCAGACGCCTGGTTGTAAAGTTGCATGTTCTTGAATTTCTTTGAAAATATCATTCATTTTGATGTCCGATTGTTTGTTCTAGGTGTTATTTTGGTATTTTAATCTTGCGAGCAAGTTCGTATGATGTTATTACACTTGTGTGCATGTTTGGTTTAGAGCCCGAGGGGCTCAGGTGAGTTTCGGACACGTGGCAGGGTGTTTGAAAGAGTTAGGATTCTGCTGGTTTTGTGCACATGCCTCAGACCTCGCATTTGTGAGTTTAGGATCGCATTTGCGATAGTAGGTGAGCTCTGTCACGTTTGCATTTGCGACAGATTCTTCGCATTTGTGATGGGGTGCTGGGGGAAGTTGGATCGCATTTGCGATCAAATTGGTCGCATTTGTGGAAGGTCCTAGTTTCGCATTTGCGAACAAAGCGTCGCAATTGCGATTCCAGCAGAGGTGTGGGAAGTTCTCTTTTGCGAGGACTCCTTCGCATTTGCGACATCTCCGCTTGGATAAAAAGCTGAGAAAACGGGACTTAGCTCATTTTTCACAAACTCTCAACCCTAAACACCGCCGAGGCGATTTCTCCAAGAGATTTTCTTCCTAATTCTTTGGTAAGTGAATTTAATCTATTTATTTTCAATTACCCATTACATTTCATAAGATATTGAAAAGCGAAAAAAAACACACTTAATTATGCTCGTTAGTCGAATGTAGTATAATATAATATCATATCCACATGGATTGGAGTTAAACAATATTATCGTAGTTTGTAGCTAGATTGCTATCCAAGATGATCAACAATTTAGATTTATGTGATTAATATTAAAATTAACTAAGAATCTAGAGCTAATTGACTAATGACAATCGAAGCAAGGACTAAGCAAAAGAAGATATCAATAGGAGAAAATAGGGTTTTGATAGGATAGATGCAAGATAATTGTTCGGAATCTAGCTCTAGTCAATTCACTTCTAATATTCAAGTGAGTCTCTTGAATTCACTTGTTTATTAGTTCAATTGTTTAGTAGAAACTCCTCTCTCAATTAAGTCTCAACCTCACGAGATGGACTAATTTAAGCTCTGTGATGATATGTGAAAATGCGTAGTGGATTGGTCTTTAGGAGAACCTCTTTCGATTATCCTCCTAACTAGGTTTAATCAATGATTCAACTAGCCTCTTACGATTACTTTGCAGAATGAATGAACTCAACCAACAATATAATGTAAAGATATCATAAGTTATGACTATTTCGATTACATGAACAAGAAAATATAGATGCAACGATTAAATAATCCAAAAACGCTTCAGTACATAAAACTAGATCTATAATCCATAAAAAAAAATCAATACACCAAATCCATCAAACCCTAAAGAGAACTATTCCGCAAATATGGAGTAATTCATCACCAATATAATAAAAGTATAGGAAAACATAAATTCAATCCAAACTCGGGTCTTGAGTGAGGAAGGAATGATGAAATCCTTGTGCTTGTGTTCTTCCAACTCCTCCTTAGCTTCTAGGTCTAAAATATGTCAAAAGTCAAGAAATTAACGCTTTTCCATGTATTTATACCAAGTAGGGTCGGGCCCAAACAAAACCACCTTTTCCTATGAAAAATAGGACAATTACTCTGTAAATTTTGCACAGGCGCGCCACATGGGACGACGCGCCATGCAGGGAATTAGTGGAGAAATCCAAAGAGCTAGTTCTGACAGGCAGTAGAGAAATGCACAAGTGCGCCTCCCCACGCACCACCCCATGCACCGCGGTAATGGGGGTTTCTCTGAGTACAGAATTTTCCTTGCTTTTTGACGTCCATACCTGGTCCTCAATCCTTGAACACGATCCCGGATTAATCCCTTGGGATTTTACTCAGACTTCAAAGGTCCAAATCACTCGAATTTATTCCATAACATTTACATCACTTGGAAGCACTCATACAATGCATAAAACACACAATTAGTGCAAAGCACTAACAATTAAATCTCAAACACAATAATAGTGCATTGAATTAGAGTGCAATAAGAGACTAAAATACGTAATTATAGTCTACCATCAACCCCCACACTTAAACCATTGCTCGTCCTAGAGCAATCTAACTACACTTTATAAAGACGCGACCCTTTAAATGTCACGACCCAAAATCCCACCTTCAGGCCGTGATGACGTTGAACCCGCTAGACAAGCAAACATTTGAGTAATTTTACTAACTTTCTTTACTTAAATCATTTAAGAGTGAAACAAAGAACATAAACGATAAATCACAATGCGGAAGCTGCGAGTCTATGTATATTAATATAATAATTGCCACAAAATTTACGTACATAATCCCCTAGAATTGGTGTCACAACATCTCACGGACTGTCTAAGATTACTACAACAAAAGTCTAAAATGAAGAGTACAACTGTCTATGATACTAGGATAAGACAGAGACAATAGGATAGAAGATGACGCCGAGATCCACGAACGCATGCCGAACTACCTCGGTGTCGCTTGTATGGACTGAAGGATACTCCCTCTAACGATGTCCACTGGGCCGACTGCGTGATCTGCACAACATAAATTAGTGCAGGTGTAGCATCAGTACAACCGACCCCATGTACTGAGTAAGTGCCGAGCCTAACCTCGGCGAAGTAGTGACGAGGCTAGACACGACAACAACATATACCTATACAGTTCTACAATATACAACAGATAGTAACAGGAAATAACAGTTAAGTACGAGGGGGATGAGGGATATGCCGGGGAAAACAAAGAAACAATAACAAATAACTGAACAAGGCCTCAATATAACAGAATGAAAATCAACAGAAGGTAGCAACGCAAACAAATATGTACACGGAATCAACCTTCGTGCTTTAATCTCATCCTCACAATGCAATGAATAAATGAATGGCACGACATTAACCTTCGTGCTTATAAATGTAAAATCATGGCACGGCATTACCCTTCGTGCTTTTACTCTCTTCCTCACATTGCAATAAATAAATGAATGAATGACACGGCATCACCCTTCGTGCTTTTACTCTCATCCTCGCCATGCAATAAATGAATGAATGAATGGCACGACATCACCCGTCGTGCTTTACACTCTCCCTCACCCAAACAATATCAACAGCAATAACAAGGCAAAGATAATCATCAATATGAATCATAACTTACTTCATCCCGGCAAGGGAACAACAACAACAATAATATTGCCCTGGCAAGGGACTCAGCTATAACAGATCTCATCCGAGTACATAACTTCACAAAATAATCCTCAACTGAAAACAACTTATCACATGTCCTTATCAGGTATTTTCAACAATTGCATACTTCCGAAATGAAATTTGCTTTATAACACAATAAATATTGAAGAAAAACATGTAATACTTCAAAACCGACTCACGGGCATGCATTGACCACAACATATAGGTACTCGTCACCTCACCTATACGTTGGACATGGATAATCACATTGAAAATAGGACTCTATACCTAATCCCTCAAGCTAAGGTTAGACCAAACACTTACCTCAATGCCACGAACACAAATCAAGCCTCTACTACCGCTTTACCTCTTGGTTCCACCACCAACTTGCTCGTATCTATCCACAAGTTACTTAATTATATCAATAAATGGTAAATGAATAAGTTGTAATGCGTAGAAATGAGTTTTCTAAGGTTTTTCCCCAAAAGTCAAAAATCGACCCCGGGCCCGCTTGGT
Source organism: Nicotiana undulata (assembly GCA_005239495.1). Taxonomy (NCBI): domain Eukaryota; kingdom Viridiplantae; phylum Streptophyta; class Magnoliopsida; order Solanales; family Solanaceae; genus Nicotiana; species Nicotiana undulata. Next base: position 46,747 of record ML266626.1, read on the forward strand.
TTAAACCCGAAATTCGGACAGAAACCCGATTACCCATTCACCCCCGAGCCCGGGTATATAATTAGTTTTGGAATCCGACCCCAAATTGAGGTCTAAATTCCCAAATTTCGATATTCTTAGATTTTACCCAAAATTCCCAATTCCCCCCTATGAAAACGCTAGATTCTAGGATGAAATCTTGTAAAAAGAAGTTAAGGAGTAAAGAAAATGAGTTAGAAATCACTTACCAATGTTTTGGAGAAGAAGGAGTTTTTAGAAAATCGCCTCTTATGTTTTTAGGGTTTTTGAAAAAAGTAGAAAATAACTGAAAATCTCGTTTATATATACCCCTCCCAGGCCTCCACCGCGGACCACGCTAGAGCGATCGCGGCCGCGAAGGTTCCACCGCGGACCGCGCTAGGGCGACCGGGACGACCTCCACTGCAAGAACCTCTCTGAACCCCCCCTCCCCCCAACCGCGGACCGCACTAAGGCGACCACGGCCGCGAAGGTCCACCACAGACCGCGAAGGGTCGACCGCGGACCGTGCTATAGGTTCAGAGACCTGGACCCCCTTTTTGACCTGCAACTGTTGCATCCTAAATCTAAAACACCACGGAACCCCCCCGAAACTTTCCCGAGCCCTCGGAACCTCAAACCAAAAGAGCATACAACTTCGAAAACATACTACAGACTTATTCAAGTAATCAAAACACCCAAAACCATCATAATCATCGAATTAAATCTCAAAATCGTTGTAATATTTCAAAACATCTTAAACTTTCATATTTTCCATTTTTTGTCCGAATCACGTCAAACTTAGTCCGTTTCTTACCAAATTCCACCGATAACTCTTAATAGACACATTGGACCTGTTCCGGGATCCGGAACCATAATACGGGCTCGACTACACATATTACACATCAAATTCCATTTTCAAAAGTCTTTACATTTTTCAGAAAACAATTTTCTTTAAAAATTTATTTCTCGGACTTGGGACCTCGGAATACGATTCCGGGCATATGCCCAAGTCCCATATTTTCCTACGGACCCCTCCGGGACCGTCAAATCACGGGTCCGTGTCTGTTTACCAAAAATGTTGACCAAAGTCAATTGTAATCAATTAATTATTATAAATTCAACTCTTTATCCAGTTTCCACCTAAGGGCTTCCCGGCTATGCGCCCGGGTTGCGCACGTACATCAAGGTGAGATTAATGGAGGCTTTCGGGGCCTCGAAACACAATTTTAGTTAAATTTATACGGGATGACCTTTTGGGTAATCACATTAAACAACTCTCATAACTCGTCATACCGAGAATAATTAAAATAGATTAAGCGCAATAACGTAACATCCTAGCCTCAAGATTTGACTCAAAAGCACCACACATTATTTATAACCTGCTCGCTTACTCTAACACAGAGGTCAAGCATTACCTTTCCTTCGTGAATCAAGTGCCCTCACACAACTAGAGAGTAGTTCCACACACAAAAGACATTAAGAACAATTAGGAACTCAAGATAGAAAGAATCCGCTCACTCTTAGAACCAATATTCATATGCCATAAAAGATGTATCGTAGGCTTGACCGTAGTGTACTACTCTACTAATTGAGCTCATTCAGTCAAGGATCATGTAGGACTTTAATTGGTTGTAATGTAGGCTGCGGGATGGGTAGGATGCATTGGATGTAAGAGTGACTACACCTCCCTAAACACTTTAAAAAAAGGACAGACTGGTGCACTAAGCTCCTGCTATGCGCGGGATCCGAGTAAGGGTCGGACCAAAAGGGTCTACCGTATGCAGCCTTACCCTAGCATTTCTGCAAGAGGATGTTTCCATAGCTCGAACCTGTGACCTCTTAGTCACATGACAACAACTTTACCAGTTACGCCAAGGCTCCCTAAGCACCTTAATGCATACAATTAACCGTTCAAAACCCCACACTTATGTCAAACCTTAACTCAACCTTCATATCAATATACATTAATTCTCTATTTCTTTAAGCACAATAACATCAAGAGATACCACTATCAAGGAATATTTGCAAAACCATACAACTATTTTTCTTTCTTTTTCAATTCTTGTGGCTCTTACTTTTTAAATACAGTGCATCTTTCTCCTTATTTCAATAGTTTCACTGAAAAGCCAAACCAAACACCCCACACTTATTTAACTAAGTTCATAACCAATTCAAGTGCTCACGAGAGTTGAAAAGGTTCAAATAGATGATCAATTCAAATAAATGGGTAAGGCTTATAATGTGGTTGACAAAGAAACAAGATTACATTCTCAAAGGGGTTAACTAAGATACATAATAATTAGGTGGGAAAAAACATATACTTGGCTCAACAAAGAAATGCTTATATCACTTCCAAGACTGAATAAAACTACTATTTCGCTTTGCAAACACACAGGGCAAGTTTTAGACATCAAATGCAATGCACATAATAACACAAAACCTCACACACACATGTCACATACCTCACTCATGATCGGACTCATCAAGACACTCTAGTCAAAGCAGTTAAGCAAAGTTAAGATCATACAAATTAAGGTACTTATACAAGAGTCAAAAACTGAGCCTAAGCGTCACACTAAATCACTCACTATTCTCAGGGTATAACAGAGTCAAGAGATATTGCTTTCCATTAAAATCATAGAACAAGGTTCCTACTCCTAACAAAATTAAAAACTAACTATACCCGGTTCAAACAAAACCTTTGGAAAAGAACCGCGACACAAGGAAAAACAAAGTGAGAATTATTACACTACCTAACAAAAGAAAATCTATTTGTCTCTCTCCTTTCGACTTTAATCCCTTAAGAACCCTTTCGAATGATATCCATTGTCGGAAAAAATCGAAATATTTAAAAAATTTATATATATATTTTTAAATTTTTTCTATCTCTAACTAAATAAAAAGCAAAATAAAACTAAAACTAGTATACACACAATATACAAATGTCCCCACCCCACACTTTAAGTTGTGGCATGTCCCCTGACATACAATTAAAAATCATAAGGTAAAGGAAACTTCATATCTACTCGGGGCCTGAGTCGAAGTCGGGCTCCATTCTTCTCGCCCGAACTAAAGCACACATCCATGCAAACAACTTCTTCTCAGCCTTTTTGGGGTATACCCCACACTTATCCTTCTCACTCGCTGAATTCACTCTTTCGAGCTCTTCACCTTCAACTCAAGACTTGCAACTGGCTTCTCCCTTTTCACCCCCGTATCTACATTCATATAGAAAGTTACAGTCTCTTCACGCACTTGAAGAATGAGGCTTCTCTCGTGCATATCTAAGATTGCTCTACCCGTTGCTAAGAATGGTCTTCCTAGGAGAAGGGGGACCTCCTTGTTCTCCTGCATCTTCACCACTATAAAAGCTATAGGAAATACGAACTTATCCACCTGAACTAAGACATCTTCCACTGTTCCCTCAAGTATTAGAGTTGTTTGGTCTGCCAACTGCAAAGATATTGGTGCTGACCTAATCTCTACGATCACATTCTCCAGTTTTCTGTAAATAGACAGAGGCATTAAATTAATTGAGGCACCAGAATCACATAAAGACTTATGAAAATTAATAGTTCCTAAAGATCAAGGTATAGTAAAACTCTTTGGACCTCCACACTTTTGTGGGAGTTTGTTTTGCAAGATTGTACTGCATTGCTCTGTGGGCTTGACCACTGAGGTCTCCTCTATCTTCCTCTTCTTTGTCAGGATCTCCCGTCAATGGTAAATTCACATTAACCTTTTTCAGCATATCCAAAAATCTCTCAAATTGCTTGTCCAACTTATCTCTATATAGCTTTTGGGGAAAAGGTAGAGCAGGCATATGCTCGCTCTCATTAGATTCCTCCATTCTCGAAGTTTCCTCCTTCTTTTTGTCAGCCCTCTTCTTGCATTTATTCTTCTTATCAACATTACTTTTCAGCTTCTCCCCACTTTCTTTTTCAGGTACCACCTCTTTTTGGATTGGAGTGGGATCTTTAAACACTTGCCCGCTTCTCAAGGTCACAACATTCATTGTTTTGTTGGGATTTCTCTCAGTATCAGCTGGTAGAGTACTTGGGATTCTCTCAGATAATATTGTTGCACTTTGTCCCACCTATCTCTCAATGTTTCGAAAATCCTCTGCCAAGTTCTTTGATGGATTCTCCATGAGCGTCTAGCCTTTCATCTTTCTTGACAATGAAAGCCTTCTAGACCAGGCTGATTGGATTGTAGATGCTAAAACTGCTGCCTCTACTGATTTTGGAAGACTGGAGCTCCTTGTCCTAAGGCCTGGGGTTGTTTTTCTGCCATGCACTTGCAGTAACCCCAGATGAACTCCAAGAAAAACCAGGGTGTCTCTGACCTATTGCATTAAAGTTATAGCTTCCCACAACATTCACTTCCTCAGTTGAGGCTTGACATTCATGAGTAGGGTGTCCTCTTCCACATATATCACAAGCTGCATGAGACTCACTTTGTATTGTAGCCAAGGTCAACTTCCGTATTTCTTTAGCCATAGCATCAAGCTACACCTGCATAGATGTGTTAGCATCAACTTGGTGAACACCAATTGGTCTTCTTCTTTCAGCACTCTCATAAGGCCACTGATTTGTATCTTCAGACTACTCATCAAGAATTCTAACTGTCTCATCTGGAGTCTTCTTCATCAACGGGCCTCCAACTGCATTGCTCAATGTTCTACGCGAGGCCTGTGTCAATCCATCCCAAAGTTCTGGAGTTGCATATAGAGTTCAATTCCACTATGTTGACACTTTCTAACAATCTCCTTAAACCTCTCCCATGCTTCAAAAATAGTTTTATCCTCTTTCTGGCAGAAGTTATGGATATGTCTTCTGAACTTGCCTGTTTTAGCTGAGGAGAAATATTTATCAAGAAATTTTCTGGTCATCTCCTCCCATGTTCTAATTGATCCCTGGGGTAAGCTTCGAAGCCACTGCTTTGCATCATATTCGAGTGTGTAGTCGAATGCCTTTAAGTAAACTGCATATTGTGATACACCATTGTATTTAAAGGTGTTCATAATATCCTTTAAGTCTATTAGATGGTTGTTTTGATCGTTCATCTTCCCTCTGAAGACACAGTAGTTTTGAAGGGTTTGGAGCAACCCTTGCTTCAACTCAAAATTATTTGTTGTAATTGGAGGAGGTCTCTCACTTGATAATCCTTTGTTGTAGACCGGTCAATCATAATCGCCAAGTGATCTCCCAGCCCCGGGAGCTATATTTCCATATTGATCTGCAGCCAAGGGTTGATTTTGAGCAATTCTCCGACCCTTCTCTTATTCATAAATAATTTGTGCATCTCTAATAGCTGCTTTCTCAGTATCCCGTGCAGCCTGTTCTCTTTGTTGGGGTTCCTCTCTTGCAGCCAAACCTACATTATCATCACCTCCAACAATAGTTTCTTTGGTTGAGGATTGCCCAACCTTCTCTATATTCTCGGGGAGATTTCTTGTAACAACCTGGCCGGTCATTTCATGAGTTGTAGCCTCGTTCCTCCATTTACTACTCATTATGTACTTTATAACTGTTATATGACTTGTCGAGATAGTCGGTTCGGGTCCGAAGAGATTTTAGAATTAATTGAGACACTTAGTCTCAGGGTTGGTAGCTTAAGTTGAAAAGGTTTACCGGATATTATGTGTAAACGACTCCGTAATGAAGATTTGATGGTTTCGTTAGCTTCGTTGGGTGATTTTGGACTCTGGAGCGTGTACGGATTGTGTTTTAGAGGTTCGTAGTTGAATTAGGCTTGAAATGGCAAAAGTTGGATTTTGGGAAAAGTTTGATCAGGAGTGTACTTTTTGATATCGGGGTCGAATAGGATTTCCGGAAGTCAGAGTAGGTCTGTGGTGTCATTTGTGACTTGTGTGCAAAATTTGGGGTCAATCAGACATGATTTGATAGGTTTCAGCATCATTTGTAGAAATTGGATGTTCAAAGTTCATGAGGCTTGAATCTATGTGCAATTTGTATTTTTGATGTTGGTTGACGTGAGTTGAGGGCTCGACTAAGTTCGTACCGTGTTTTAGGACTTGTTGGTATGTTTTGTTGAGGTCCCGGGGCCTCAGGTTGATTCTAGATGGTTAACGGTTCAAAAATTGAACTTGAGAAGTTGCTGAAGTTGTGGTCTACTGGTGTAATCGCACCTGGGGAGCTTTTATCGCAGGTGCGAGATCGCATGCGTGGGCTGAGATGCGCAAATGCAAAGTTTGGAGGGGTGTGAGTAGGTGTTTCATGTGCAAAGGATCTTACGCACATGCGTGGCCACATATGTGGTGAAGGGAGCGCAGAAGCGAAAATGAGGCTGGGAGCTGGGTCCGCATAAGAGACATTGAGGAACGCAGAAGCGAGTCCGCAGGAGCGGAAGTTTGGTTTGCAGATGCAGAGGAAACCACATAAGCGGGCGATGAGTCGCTCATGTGAAGCCGCAGAAGCGGGTATGTGGCCGCATGTGCGAGAAGGCCTGGGCAGAATGTTTAAAATTGAGGGTTCCGTGTTTTTCTTCATTTTAGACATTTCAAGCACGAGAATTAGCGATATTTTTGTCATGACCCAAACTGGAGGATCATGACTAGCACCCGGGACATACTTGCCGAGCACCAACGTACATTTTATCTAACCTTCTTATTATCTTTAAGGGATAACGAGATCAATATAAATGGTAGATATGGATCATGAACATACATCACATGGGATGACAATATTGCTAAGAAACTACATAAAAGGTACGAGCTACAACGCTGCCATGAAAGACTATACAACAAAAATTATCCAACAAGGCATACCAAACTATACATGAGTTGACACCTGTCTATGAGCCTCTAAAGGAGCATAAGTAATGCAACATAGCCGGAACAGGGCCCCGACATACCCATAACATCTATAACAAAAATTCATACCAAGACCACGGCAAGTCCGGAGAAGGGATCTCGCCTATAACCGCTAAACTGGAAAGCCTATTGTGGTGGGGGAGCTGTGTCTACTTGTCTATCAAGACCTGCAGCACGACATGCATCGTCTACAAATAAAAGGACGTTAGTACGAATAACGTACTGAGTATGTAAGGCAGGAAAGCACAAATAAGAACAGTAATGTAAAGAGAGATGTAGGAGATACAACCTGTAGCATCTGAGTGCTTCTAAGAGACAGTAACATGAAATGCATGATTTATATAAATACATAATCTTTTGAAGCATCCGCCTCTGTGGGCATCATCATCATCATAGAACATTCGCCTCTGTGGGAATCATCATCAT